>NW_004624773.1:1606662-1625707 GCF_000247695.1 Heterocephalus glaber
CTGCAAGTCCCAAGTTGAGCTCCCTGTCCTCCTGTAGGGTTGAACTCTGCAGAGTTGTATTGCAGGTTCCAGCTGCCCTTCCCCTGAAGATAGTCCTGGTCCTGATGGGAGGTGAAGATGACTCCAATTTACCCAGCACAGTGGTCTGGTGGTCCAGTGTCGTCTGCATCTTTGTAGTGTGGAATCAGGTGGCTGTACGGGGTGGGGTGGGGCGGTGTCCAGTGGATTGCTGCCAGGGCGCAGGCTGATTCGAAGCGTTCAGCGTGACTCGCCAACTTGCTAAGGCGTCCACAGACCTGCCTGTCTGCAGCGGGCTGATTTCGTGGATTCTGTGTGACCTGAAATTGCTTTCTTTAAAAAATGATCTGTAGAACCGGAAGTATGGTCAAGAGGGAAGGTGGTGGGGCAAGATGGTGGCAAACAAGAGGAAGAGGCCTGGGGACTTGGCGGTTTTGATAAAGAAGCCAAAAAGAAAGAAAAAAGATGCCAAGCCTCCAGCTAAGTCATTGGCTGTGCCAGAGGAAATGGAGGAAGCAGAGAAGGACCGTATCCCAGGTCCTTTTTGCAAGAGGAAGTGGAAAAATAAGGAACGGATTCTCATCTTTTCTTCCAGAGGAATAAATTTCAGAACAAGACATTTAATGCAAGACTTGAAAGCATTGATGCCTCATTCTAAAGCAGATACTAAAATGGATCGTAAAGATAAATTATTTGTGATTAATGAGGTCTGTGAAATGAAAAACAGCAATAAATGCATCTATTTTGAAGCTAAGAAAAAACAAGATGTTTATATGTGGCTTTCAAATTCCCCTCATGGGCTCTCTGCCAAATTCCTTGTTCAAAATATTCATACCCTAGCAGAACTGAAGATGACTGGAAACTGAAAGGTTCTCGGCTGATTTTGTCTTTTGACCCTGCTTTTGATGAATTGCCGCATTATGTTTTGTTAAAAGAACTCTTAGTTCAGATTTTTAGTACTCCATGATATCATCCCAAAAGCCAGCCATTTGTGGACCATGTATTTACTTTCACCATTTTGGATAACAGGATATGGTTTCAGAACTCTCAGGTCATAGGTGAAGATGCTCAACTTGTAGAAATAGGAACTCGTTTTGTCTTAAATCTGATAAAGATTTTTCAGGGAAGCTTTGGAGGACCAACTTTATATGAAAACCCTCACTACCGGTCACCAAACATGCATTGGTGTATCATAAGATCCATCACAGCTGCAAAATACACAGAGAAACAGCAAGTAAAAGTTGTGCAGAAACTGAGAAAGAAAGAGTCGAAGACTGTACTTCCATGCAATCCCACTGATGATGTTTTTGTTACACCAGCTGAGGAAAAACCAATAGAAATACAGTGGGTAAAACCAGAGCCAAAAGTTGATTTGAAAGCAAGGGAAAAAAAAGATTTACAAAAGGCAAAGAAAATTGAACCAGAAGATGAACAGTGGAAATGCAAAATGAATCAATGGATAACTAAGTTTTCCAAATATTGTATATTTATTTTGTATTCAGTGTGTAAATACATCTATTAGCCTGCACTACTTTGTCTAATTAATGTGCCATTTGAAAGAAAAAAATATCTTAGAATCAGTGGTGTTCATCTTTTTCTAAATAAAGCACTGTATCACTAAAACTCATTAAAAAAAATGGTCTGTATTCTCCTGTTTCCTTAGTCTCAATTTCAATTTATATAGCTCTCTCAAATATGTGGATTCCACTTCTTGTACTTGGATGTCTCACAGGAACCCCAAATTTGAAACATTGCAAAGGGGATTAATTATTCTCCCCTCACCTATTTCTGTTTTGTTGAATAGTGTCATTCTCTGCTGAGTTAGATTTCCTCCTTCTGAATGATACCCATATCTAGTCAAATGCAAAATTCCACCCATTCTCTTGCTCTTCTTTGCACTAAAGATTTCCACTACTTGAAATGTTCTTGGAGTCCTTTCCTAGCCACCTCCTCTTTACCCTGCCTTATTCAGTGCACACTTACATTTCCCAGAAGCCTTCAGTAGTGCCTGCAAACTCCCACCCGCACACCACCAATGTGCTCTTATTACTACTCCAATATACTTCTGCTCACAGCCCTCACCACAACAACTGTGAATTCCCTGTTGGTTAGAATTCCTCCAAAGCCGGAAAACCCACTGAAGGTGATAGAAACTGTGTCCATCTGGAAAAGAGATGATGAAAAGTTAAAGAATTTTTCAAGCAGAGCAATGCAGTGATGGTCATGATCAGGTCTGGGGTGCACAGCATTGGTGAGAGAAGTACTGTATTCTGGAGGGACAATCAGCAAAACTTTTCTGTATGGTGCTATGTGCCAGGACTTCATAGTGGAGAAGGAACAGCCATGCTTTCAGCAGACAGAGGAGTGTCCAAGCAGAAGGAACCACTTATATGGAGATCTCAAGGCAGGAAAATATGTGAGGAGTTGGGAGAAGGTAAAAGAACTCATGGCGGCTACTCCCTAGGGAAAGGGTTGAGCAAACTGGGGCAGGATAATTGGGTGGGGGTTGCACTCACTGCAGGTTACATTTAGCCCACTGAGCAGTGGAGGTCCGAGGAGGGTTTTAAGAAAGTAATGGACATAATTCAATCTAACTTTTAATAAATATCATGTTGACCAAGATCTTACTATGAAAAGCAGCAATCAAAGAGAAATATTCAAGCATTTATCTTGCTTTTCCCCTATATTTTAGTGCAACTAAAAAGCCCCAGTTAATGAAAAAAGACATTTAAAGAAGAATTTCAATTAACAAATATAAAGTGGTAGAATTACTTTTACAAACTACTTAATAATTCCCAAATAAGATAACTCTTTCAGATAATAATCACCAATGGAAAAAAACCTCTAAATGAAAGGTTGAGTAAGACATTTTCCATGTAAAGTAACAAGAAAGGCAGTACCTACTCTCACTGAGCAATCATAGTGACAATGATTTGAGGAAGTATGAAGTCCTATGAAAACTACCTATGAAGTATCTTTGCAAAAAAAACCCTGAATTTGAAATTATTTGAATATTGAGAGTTAATTTCCACTGTATGGAGAATATAGGAAGTAAATAGAAAAGTAAAAGCCAACAAACAAATCCAGAAATCTAGGGGATTTTATAGATCATTTGAGCCAGCTTCTTTAACTAGTTAATAGTATGAAAAAATAAAAGAAGCAACAAAGCAATTACTCAACATATAGAAGCTTAAGAAACATAACAACACGAAGTAATTTACAGACCTTGTTTGGTTCTTGACTTAAACAAACTGATGATAAAAAGACATTTCTGAAACAAGCGAGAAATTTTCAATGTGGACTATGTACTACATGATACCATAGAATTATTGTTAATTATGAAGAAGGAATATGGGCATTGATATTTTGTTTAAAAATTCATACTTTTATGTATGCATAATAAACTATACAGATGTAGAATGATGGTGTCTGGGTTTGTTTGCTTATTTGTTTTGAGGTACTGGGGATTGAATCCAGGTCCTTCACATGGAGTTATATTTCCAGTCCTTCCTTAATCTATTTTGGGACAGGGTCTTGGTAAGTCACTAAGTTGCCCAGGCTGGGCTTGAACTTGTGATTCTCTCACTCAAATCCTGGGATTATAGGTATGCATTACCATGTCCTGTTATATGTTTTTGAGGCAGGATCTAGCTATATAATCCAGGCTGGCCTTGAACTCTGTCTCTGCCACCCAGGGGCTGGGATTACCGGTGACATACCATAACTAGCTTGGGATTTACATTAAAATAGTCCAAAAGTTGGGGTAGGGGAGATAGATGCCCAAAACAAACATGTCAAAATCTCAATAATTTTGGAATTTAAAAAGATTACATAGCAAATGTGAGAGGAAGAGTTACAAGGACACCAGACTATAAATAGAAAAACCACTTCTGTAGTCTATATGGGAAATGATATAACTTGGACTGGGGGAGCAGCATGTAGTGGGTCCTCAGTAAAGATTTTGTTGAAAATCAGTAAAGATTTGTTTTATATGCTCACATACCTTTAAAAAAATGTAAGAGGGTAGAATGTGTTCCTTCTAAAGGTCACAATAATTTCAACTCAAAATTTAATAGGAAAAGGGTTCTAGACTCAAGAGGAGATAGAGCCTAGAATCTTCTGGTCACACTTTGCCCAGAGAATTTTCTGTCAGTCTGTGATAGTATCTGGAATCTCAACATTAGAGGTAGTTGGATCTTTTAACAAATGTTGTGGCTGAGAGTCCTTGGTTTATAATGACTACAGTGATTGTTTTCTCACAGTATCACATGTGAGAAAGGTCAAGCATTTAAGGCAATGGCCCTACTTTAACACGATGTCCCTGGCAAGGCATTCTCACTGCGGTACACAAAAGTGAAACTACTCCAGGGTGGGGAAGTGTATTTGAGCTCCCTACACAGACCTTCAACATCATTTACTTAAGACTCCGTTATTTGACTAGAATTAAGATTTAATATATTGGTTTTTTGTCCTTTCTTCACTTCATTCAGTGGAGCCTTGTTTGGCTAAATTCTTATTTAATGGTAACCATGTTGTGAACTAAATCCAAGGGCCCTAGCTAGACTGCAAGCCTAGAAAGTCACTGCCTCTCCTTCCAGCAGGACCCTATATGGCACGGGACCCATTCATCCAAAAGCACATTTGGCCATTTTCCCAGAGGGTGGATTTCAAAGTTTGACTCTGTTGAATTGTTGATTCTGGGAAAGGTCTCCCTCTTTGATATTGCTGGATTTAAAAACTAGTTAGAGACCAAGTGGTAGAATTAGTAAAATGCTATGTGAAAATCCCCAAATGAAATCATAGATACAGATAATAATCTTCATTGGACAGATCTACTAAATGAAAGCTACTAGATAAACTACTAGATACCCAAGAACCAGACTGCAGAAACTTCAAGAGGAGCATGATGGCAGCTTGAGCAACTGCTTGGGGTGCAGGGAGGCCTCAGGAAGTGGGGGACAGAATAGTTACCTGGGTCTTGTGGATCTAATGCTGAAAGATGAATATCTATGTTTAATGGCATTGGCTATAAACACTCTCACCTGACAATGGCACCCCCTAAGAATTCATTCTCATTAAATAAAAGGAGAAAGAACCTAAGTATCCACAATAGGAGATCTGCCCCCAAATGACACTAGATCCATATAACAGGACATATCGCTTTAAATAATGTTCATCATATATTTAAGTTGGGTAAACCAGAAGCACACATGTTAAAATTCTAGTTTTTTCTAAAATGGCACTTTTTATATGGAAAATTCTGAGAGTTACACTAAAAGGGAGTAGGTGTTGCCAGGTATTTTCTTATGTTCATTATGTTCATGTGGCTTTGCTTATTTGATTTTCTCATTTTCTAAAATGTATTCCTTACATACTTTAGGAAAGATACACATTTGCCTACTATGGCAAATCTTTACATTTTAAGAAGAAGTAGTAGATTGGAAGAGACAAGAGAATAGTCATGCTTTGGGAATTCAAGAAAGGAAAAAGTGGGCTGCAACGTCAAGTTTTTTTTTTTAAGCATCAGGACATAGATAAGTTTTCCTAAATTAGTTTCTTACAGCACATTGTTCCATGGAGACTAAGAAACAGATCTGGATGAGAAGAGAAGGACTTTGTCTGTGCTAAAATAATATTGAAAAACCTGAGAAAAGTGTTAAAATGGGTTTATTCATTGCAGAAATTTTTGCAACCTGAATATATTGATGTTTATAATCTGTTTCAAGGGGAGAAATGGCTTCCTGTTATAAAAACCCTCCTCCTCCACTAATAATGACTCACTAGGTCATAGTTTGGGAACCTCAACACAATGGAAGATGTCTGGGGCAGGAAAAAAAAGAGAGTTGAACTCTATTTTGGTGGCATCAAATCATGTAAAGCAGCAACTTCTATTAGCTTCCACTTCATCATCTGTAAAATGAGTGCAATAAAACCCAACTTTATATATTAACAAAAGCAGATAAAACTTCAGTTTGTGTAAGGCTTTTCAACTTTGGAAGCAACTTTTCTGTGTATGCTATCTTACGAGACACTTCAAATGAAAGGTTCCTGAAAGTGCTTTGGAAATCTGAAGTATACAATACAAAGTAAAAACATAAGAGTACCAACTCTGATGCTATGTTAACCTCTCGCTCAGGGTCAGAATATTTTTCTGTAAAGAGCCAGCTAATCAATATTTTTAGGCTTGCAGCCACGGCATGTGCTTCTTACTCCTCAGCTCTGCCACTGTAGCAACCAGCCAGTGGTATACTGTACAGAAAGCAATGAATATGCCTATGCTTTACACAAGCTATGGTTTATAGACAAAAATATGTGGTGTGATAGACTTAGCCCCTGCTTCAACGTTTGCCAACCCCTTTGAGTAAACACCAAGAACTTGTGTTGGACATGGGGTTCATGAGATCTGTATTCTTTTCATGGAGAGAGAAGTTTCTTAATTGAATCCCTTTCATTTACCATGACATATTAGTACATCTGTCCTGTCATTCCTTCCCAGAGAAAATGGGGGGAGGGATCCCTAACTGGTGATTTGGAACAAAGGGACATGTGTGCTAATTTAGATTGAATGAAGCCAAATTAATGCTGTTTCTAACTAAAATTAAGAATGGTTGAAAATTTATGCCAGTGATTTAGAAGAGGATAGATTCCTTTAAATGTGTTTATCTTCAACATCACTACTGATAAGATGTGAAGGGAAACTTGTTTCAATTAAAAGAAATAAGCTCCTAGAGGAAAAAAAATAGTTTTATCAAAGCTCTTCAGTCTATGTCAACAGATCCTAATATTTTTAACTGTTGGACTGAATTAATTAATAATGGCTATTTAACCAAATTAGTCAAAAAAGTTAAATCATTTAAGCCTTTTTAGCTTCAACATGTTAAACATGTTAAATGTTTTAACCTTACAAAAATGGAGGTTTTCACAGCTTTTAAACATATACTTTCAAATTTGAATTCTGACTCTATCATTGCTCTGCCTTAGATTAGACTTGATTTTTTTTGGTAATAAAAGCAAGTTGATGCATAGTATGCTTAGACTATAGTTCACTCTTCCAAAACCCACATTGAGGCTTAATTCCTCAATGCAGCACTGTTCAAAGGTGTGGCCTAATGTAAGGGTTCGGGTCATGAATGAATTGATGCTTTTCTAGAAGTCATGAATTCTTGTCTTCAGAACTGGATTAGTTACTATAAAAATGAGTTGCTATAGAATGAGGCTGTTCTCACCCCTGCTTATTGGTTCTCAGCATACATCTGCTTGCCTTCCACTTTCCACTGGTTAAGATCTAGAACATACCCTGAAAGGCTCATGTGTCCAGAGATTGTTGGTCTTTGGGAAGATGATTGGATCAAAGGGACACTCAACTCATCAGTGGATTAATCCACTGAAAGGTTCAGAGCTAAATATGTTATTAAAGGGTGGGGTCTGGTCAAAGAGGTGGATCACTGGGGCCATGACTAGGAAGGATGTATCTCCCTCTCTGCCTCTTCCCTTTGTTCTCTGCATTTTACCACCATGCTATGAGGAGGAGCTTTTGGTCTGCTATGCCCCTCTGCTACCCAGTTCTTGTCTTGGTGCCAGCCAAACACAGACTGAAACTGTGAGCCAAAATAAACCTCTGCTCCTTTAAGTTGTGGATGGTGGGTATTTTGTCCCAGAGATGGGAAAGCAACTAAGACATCCACCATGAGGCCTTCACCATAAGCCAGGTAGGTGCTGGTGCTATGGCCTTCAACTTTCTAGCCTCCAGAACTATCATCTCCAATTAGCCTCTTTTCTTTATAAATCATTCAGCCTCAGGTATTCTGGTTAAAGCAACAAGACATAAACTAGGACAACACAGTTGGTTAAAATTCCAGATTCTGGTGGAGACAAATTAAATAACCATTTTACATTTATCAGTGCATAGCTTTGACCATATCTGACAAAAAACAGAAACAGAGTTGCAATAATTCTGTTTAATTAATATGAATAAAATCATTCATATAATCTAATTTTAAGGACACTAACATTCTTCTGGCTGTAGTTAGCCGAACAAATGAGCTTGATTGCCCATTCTACAGTGGCCCACCACACATAGGCAGCAGAGCCCTTTCAACGCCTTTACTCACCTCCTTACACTAGGTTCTGTGATGCAGCCTGTAACTGTTTTCCAGAGACTCCATCTTGTCTGACCTCTGCGTCTTCCTTGCCTTTATTTCTACAAATCCTAAGCAGCCTTCAATTTCAACTCAAATTCTCCCCCTAAAAAGCCTTCGTAAATGACCCTGGCTCAAAGTAATTATTCCTTCTGATCAGTTCCTAAAGCATTTATTCTCATCCTGAGTTACTTGCCACTTTACAGATATAACATTTGGTTGTTAATGGCATTGTCTCATCTGTAAGCTCTAGAAGGCAGGAGTGATCCTTTAAAGCTCACTCTCTCACTTGTTGAAAGGACAGCTGGTTGGATGCAAAAACATCTATCTCAACTAGACTTCCAGAGGCTTGATGGGAAGAACTGTGACCAACAATAAATACAGTGAGCCCGCAAGTTACGACTGGACTGACATACAAATAACTTGGGTTAATTAGGTTAATGAAAGATTCATCTGCCTCCTGTTATGCATAGCATGTCTCAGCTGTATTGCTTACAACCAACTTGAGTTACAACCAGCCCTCAGGAACTGATCGATTTTATAAGTCAAGGATCCACTGTATTTACTTGAGTTTTATACTTCTAAATGATAGTTTTCTCTCATAGTTTTAAATTCTAAAAAAGATGCAAATATACAGAATCTCAATAAACAGAAAAACTCCTAATGAAATCTGAGGTTTATAAAACCTATAGATTACAAAAACATTATAGAACATCTAGAACTTCATAAATAATAACTAATCCAACATTCTGTTTACAGAGTACCAGAATTTTTCCAGCTGAAAATCATTAAAGTTTTGTGAGCATAATTATTACAATTTTTAAAAAAGTTCAGATCTACAAATGAAAACCAACTGGAGTAGGTGCTAGTAATTCAGGCAAGAAAAATTGGTATTAAGAAGAAATTATGAGCACTAGGGGGCAAATGGCAGGTGGAAGAGAGCAAAGTGTGACATGGTCAGTGGTTCCCACTTAGCAGTAACCACACTGTTTCTCTAGTTTATTTTTCCCTCCTCTGTGTCACCTGGATGAATTGGGCAGGAAGAAAACTGTATTTATAAATATAAAGTTGTGGTACAAAATTTGTCTTTTCCAAAAGGATTTAATTAGAGCACAACTCCTAGGTTCCTTTTAATTTTAGAAGTGATTGGAAAAACTTTGAGCCTATTTCTTATTCCTTATCAAAATGGATTAAGGAATTGGAAAATAATAAATTTCCTCTCACACTGAAATCACCTGCCACTTACTGATTTTGCTTTTTGCTGAACCTTTCAAAGGACAATACAATATCATGGCCCCTTCTGTGCCTCAGATATTTCCTCCAGCTATAACTCCGTCCCATAGATTCATTCTTTCACAGAACATGCTCCTGGCCCGCACAAATATGTACATAAAAATAAAGGCAGACAATGACAACATGAGCACAAATGTAAGGTCTGTGATTTCATAGATAACATAGGCAATATTGTCATAAATTGACATGCTTTGCTGCTCAGCAGCTATATGGTAAATATATAGAACAGTGGCCCTTGTTTCTAAAATAAAGAAAAAAAATTACCGCATCCTGCAGTGATAGTATTGACTGGGGTGAGAAGTAGATAACTGAGGCCACTGCCTTCTTCTGTCAAGACAGAGATGCTTAACAGTTTCATCCTTCTGACACTGACTGACATGCAGGTGGCCCCAAAGCAACTAGAGGCGGCTTAATTTATAAGCAGTTGGTGAGCTCTACTTTGGTACACACTTCTCCATCTTAATGACCTTTCCTCCAAAGAGCTAAAACGGGAGAAAGTTACAGCCTTGAGAAGGATAATGCAGAGGGTAGGGGAAGGGCAGGGTGATGTAGTAATAATTAATAATTTAATAATTTAAACATGTTCTCTGAAGCCGAGTGCCTGACAGGCAGCTGTGCTCTGTCAGTGTAGAGGCAGGTGCGAGGCGAGGAAGACATTCTGGGAAGTTGACAGAGTCCCTCTGGGAGAATTCTGATCAAAGGAACGATTAAGAGGGTCAAACTTCTAAAAATCACCCAATCCAGACATTTTTGTTGGAGGATATGTTACCAATTAAATATGTATTTGCATAGCTGAGTAGAAATGGCAATTCTCTCTTACCCTTCTAAACTCAGCTTTCTGGCAGGTTTAAATCACAGGACGTCACTAAGTATAAGTTCCACATAAGTGTCATGAATGAGTTTCCCCACATCCTCATACCCTCCAACAGTTGAAACACTCTTAGTGTAGAATACATGCTCTATTCAGATACACATGTACACATTCATACAGTACATTCAGAAATAAGCTGCAAAACTGAAAGGAAAATTCAAATGCACATCCTTTGGTCTAATTCTCTACATTTTGCAGAATAGGACATTGTTGGCTAGAGAAAATAAAAACACACAAACTTGTGCAATATCAAATATATGAATAGAAGAAAAGGGAAAAATTGAAATCAGGTGTCTAACAACCAGATTCATATTTCTTATTACTTTATACTTCATGAAAATTTGAAAATGTCTTTCTTTATACCCAAATGCCTAAATTCCCAAATAAATACTTTCCTTTCATTCTGTTCAGCAAGGTTTGGTCTCCTATCACATCCTGAATTTCTAAAACCAAGGTCAGATGGTGAGGACGCAAACCTCAGCAATTCCATATAGCTCAAAGCATAGGCTTGAATTCCAAGTCCCAGCTCTGCTACTTTAACTGCCCGATGTTGTCCAAATCATTTAAATACCACTTGAAGTACTGGGAAAAATATTAGACTCTGTTATCTTTAGCATCACTATCAAAGCATCACAAGCATTAATCTTCAGTTTTAAAGTATGGGTTTTATATTTTATTATATTTGTACATTTATTTAGTCCCTATTATATGCCCTGCCCTGGAGGCAGTAGGGAAGGCAGATATGTATACAGATATGTTATTTAAAAAATAATCAAGTGCAACTAGATTTTACAGCCCAGTGAGGGCTCAAAGGAAGTAGTGTCCGTAAGGGCCAGGATCTGTAGCATGAAGGATTCCTGGGAAGGGAACAGACAGTATAGATGATGAGTCAGGATGGTCAGGCATGTGAAGGGATGGGACCTAAGGGCATCCTGCCACACTGCCACAGGCAACGTGAGAGACATCCTGCTTGTGAGGATCACAGGACCATAAGAGGTCTCAGGAGAAGATGGGACAAGGATAAAAGCAAGTAAAATAAGAAGGACCAGACAGGACAAGATCTCACTTGTCATACCACAGATTTGACCTCTTCCCTTTTTTAGTGATACGAAGCCATTCATTGGATTCATCAAAGACTAGCAAGATCCAACATAGCTCCTTCTGGAGGCCAGGAAGCAGTGAAGGCAGGGCCACCCAGACAAACAAAATATCTGGCCAGGTATCCTGTTAAGAGCTACTTTTCCAACAAGATAAGTGCCTTGAGGTCTAGGCCTATATCATACTTGGTAATCAACAAATGTCTGGCATAATGTAGGTGCTCATTAAACAGTTTACTAATGATGAGCACAATGTTATATTTTGGGAAACTCTCTAGAAGGAATATATTTCTTAAGTAGTTAACTGGTGTTGAAGTTTTTAGTACCTTCATTTTAAATATAATTTTAGATTGTTAATCATTCCAAGGGAAAGAATCAGAGCCAAAGTGAAAACATAAAAAGGTATTTGTTTTTCTAATGAAGCATGGATGGATGTAACAGGCCTTTAAATGTGATGTAAGGAAAAGAGGCTCCAAATTCATTCCTGCAAGGCAAGAAGCAACTAGTTTTCCTTAGAAAATAAAGTTCTCCAGCTCATTCACTGGGTGAGGCCCTCAGAATCTGAGCAATCCTTGCTCTTGTCCATTTAACCACCCTGAGGGTCACAGAGGTTTCCTGCACTAATCCCCACGCAGGCTGATCACAATAATTGTGGTGTCTCAGCTTCTCAAGAACAGGTGTGGTAGCTTTGAGCCACTAGGTTTTTAAGTCAGAGCCCAGCTAGTACCGGTGATGGGAACATAGTACTGGTACAAATTTCTCTTTCCTAAAGGCTCACTAGGTCCAAGTCACTGTGTTTAACATCGCATAGGCATTACCTCACGTAAGCTTCCAGAACCTCCTAAGTGACGGGAACCATTGTAATCTCCAGTTTACATATGGAACATGAGAAGCTCAGAGAGGTTAAGTAATGTGCCCTCAATCACATGCTAGGAAGTGGCAGAATTAAAATCTGCCCTCAAAACCTTTCTACTTTAACTGATTCTGTATTAGTCTTAGTAAATCATAATGATGCCCTCATTTTGACAGTACTTGACAGCTCACTTTGAACCTCAATTTTTTTCTTCAACCCAAAACTAAACTTTGTGAGATGGGCAAAGCGTGGGTTATGGTCACTCTGTGACATGCTAAGGGACATGTGTTAGACAATATCACATAATCGTTAGCAAAAGAAGGGCTAGTGATATAGTTTGGATGTTGTTTCCCCCAAAATTTCATGTGTTGGGAGACTGTTCCCCAGGCCTGTGGTCTGAGGCTTACAGGGAATTTCTCAGGTAAATTAAGGCCATGCCCTTGGTAGGGATGAAAGTTTTTCTTATAGGCCCCTGATTAGTTCTCAGGAGAGGATCATTATTAAAAAGCTGAACCTTTACCCCGCAGTTCCCCTCACCAGCCTCTCTCGCTGCTTCCTCCCTCCCCATGTGATTCTTCCTCCTGTGTGCATCCTACTGACCCCCCAGGAGGCCCTCTGTTAGAGCCCAGCTGATGCTGGGCCCATGCCCCTGAATCTCCACAACCATTAGCTACATGGGTCTCTTTTCCTCATACAGTCTACCTCAGGCATTTCATTACCATGACAAGAGACTAGAGAACACAGCTAGCAAAACAAAAGAAAGAAAGAAGAAAGAAAGAAAGAAGAAAGAAAGAAAGAAAGAAAGAAAGAAAGAAAGAAATTGTGTTCAACTTACAATTTTGTTATTTCCTGACTATAGGACCCTAAAAATTACTCAGCATCGTCTAAGCCTCAGTTTCTTCATTTATAAAATGTAAATATTATAGTACCTACCTCACAATTGTTTAAATGTGATAGTGCATGCATAAATCTAAGACACCAACTACACACTACTGACTATGTGTTAGATTTTAGCAGGACTGCCCCTCAACAATCAGCTGATAGCAAATGTGGAGTCAAACAAATTATTTCACTTCAATCCAGTCCCATCCAATTAAATTCATTTCAGCTACTGATTCTGAAGTATCCACTAGATGACAGTGTTCTATAGACATGTATCTTGACTCATGGGCTGTGTGTTTTTCATGATATTACAGTTTACCTATCACTAAAACCACAAATCTTGTGGGAAGAGTCTTATAACATTCATACCTTAGGTGTCTCTGGATGGTATTTATTGTTTTCCATTTTGCTGTTTCTCTCCACTGCTGTCCTCTTCCTGAACAATACCGGCCTTCCTGTTCTTTCCCCTCTTTTTATCTGTGGATCCTCTATGCCTTAGGTCATTGGAGACCCCCCTGGGTATTGTATAGCCCTGCTCAAAACCTCTAAAACAAGCAACCAGTGACCCTTGCAATTCTCATTTCGAGGAGTGCAGCCTTCTGAAATATCCAAGATGGTAAAAGCTGTGAGATAGCCATCTGCAAGGGAAAAGGAGTGATTGGCAACTAACAAAAAAGTTAGAGCATAGCTGGAGAGTCTCTGACCTGGCAGAAAGGGGTGAGAAACAATTTTAAAAACCTTGCAGAGGTCTACAGTGGAACTCTTTAGTGGCCCCTTTCTAGCTAAAAGGCTTCCACTTGAGTGCTCTGGTTCCTGCAAGTTTGTTTAAGATGCATAATTGATAAAGGGTACATAACACTATCCTTGAGTAACTTTCCACTCCTTACCTGCTCAGAAGGATTAGCTGGACTGACTGAATGTCACAAGAAGATCATTCTTGAGATCTGGCATTATCATATTTGATGGTCTGGGAAGAGCCACCAGCTAGTAATCTCCATCCTCTTTACTCCTTGATTGTCCTTGTCAGATAATTGTATAAATACATATGCTCTGGCAGGTAAGGTTTTTTATTCCCTGTACACAGTACCAAGCAGAGTCTAAAAGGATGAGAGTAGCTCAGATTGACCACATTTTCATGCACCACTATTGGGTGGGGAAGCAGGAGGTACTATGTTTATTGTATAAAGAGAGGTTGTGGGATTACAAAAACAAGGCATAAATTCTGCACTCTCCTAAGCACTTCTGTTGGAGTTGACATAAGCAAGAAAACTATCTCCTTAGATCCATGAGGTTGCCCCACATTATTTGTCATTCCAATGCCCTTGCTGACATAATAGTCAATTTTCAGGTGATTTATGATCCCCCTGGTAGGACTGATGAGGAACAGCTGCACATAGGGGTTACTGGGGGGAGGTATTGTTAATGGTCCAACCTGCCCTGAATATACTTCTCTTCCTATGATTTTCTTCAGCATGACAATAACAGTCCCTTTAAAACAATCCATCAAACAGAGCTACAAGACAACCATAACTTCATGCCCTAAAAAACTGTATGCCCTGGTTCAGCCAGCAGGTGTTACTACTATCCGATGATAGTTCTCCATTTGATCATGGTATTTCAACCAAAAAAGCAGCCTGGTCCTCACTTCCTTCGTAAACTTGTAAAAGTTAAGTGGTAATGATGAAAATGTAGTTATCTATGACTCATGATCACTTGCTATGTGTATGTTCATTTAAGGAACCTAACATGTTTGTATTACACATCTGTGCCATCTGTATTATGCCTCACAATAACCTTAAGTGGTACATTCTATTAGTATCCCCATTTTGCCTAAATTTCTATCTATAAGAAAAATCAAAATTATTATATTAATTAGTAGAAATACCAATCAAACAGCAATAATTGTCTTTTACTGTTTACTATGTGTAGGCATTGTGAGAAGGCTCTTGCTTTGCTTATATCTTTTTACAAAATGTTTATTAGTACATGTTTGTAATACATAATAAATATATTCATTATGGGGAATTGGTATATATGCATATCACATGTTGATTCTTTTTACTTTCCTTCCCTCCCTTGTTCCCCTGTCCTCAGATCCCCTTCCATCTCCATAAAATCTACCCCCCTGTTTTTTCTCATTTAGCTTTCATCTTGCTTTTTAAATTATTTATACTTTGGGCCCCTCATATAAGACAAACAACTCAATATTAATATTCTGTGTCTGATTTATCTCAGCGGAGAGTCAAGGTGCATCCATTTTCCCACAAATGACTCAAATTTGTCCCTCTTCATGGCTAAATAGTACTCCATGGTGTATAAATACTACATGTTGATGGTCACATAGGACACTTCCAAGATTTAACTATTGTGGGTCATGCTGCTATAAACTTAGGTATGCAGGTATCACTGTAATATGATGGTTTAACTCTTTTGGGAAGATACCTAGAAGAGGAATAGCTGAGTCGAATAGAATATCTAGTTTTAGTTTTTTGAAGAATCTTCATACTGATTTTCATAGAGGTTGTACTAGTTTACATTCCCACCAATAATGTAGAAAGGTTTCCCAAAGCATCACCAGCATTTGTTGTTTATTAAATTCTGACAATCGTGGGACAAAAGTACCATCTTCACCATCATTTTTCAGGCAATAAATTAAGAGTTGGGAAACTTACTAGTAAGTTCTGGCATGTGGAGACCCTGTCTACCCAGACCACACACTTGCCAGTATAGAAGTATCTTGAGAAAAATTTCCTTACCAAAGTGCAACAGCAGAAATCACACCAAAGAAGACTCCACACCCAGCACAGGTTCTAGTTGCTATGGCTTACAAACTACTTGACTACTTATTTTATTAGGTTCTTAAAATCTTACAATAAGTGGGTATGCCCCACCAGTTTTCATAGCTGCATACACCTGATTTTAAACCAGTTTCACCTTTGCCAAATGTAAAACTAGGATGAGCTTCAATCTTGAAAGGACATGCAGTGGAAGCTGATATCATCCCTTTAAAGGAACTGGATCAGCCAAGCAGAATGGAAGTGCCTTTCCCCATTTCCTTATTTATGTAAGAAGGTTTTCCCAGGCTGATATGAATTGCTTTTCTTTCTTCATAACTGCCACTTATTGGCTACTTATTCCAACCCCTGTTTTTAGAAACACTATATACATCATCGTATTTGATCCTTAAGACAGCCCTAGGAGACTGTTTCCCTTATTGCTCCCATGTTCACCAGTTTTTCAAGCTTCTCATCTGATCTAAGATTTTTCAAAGGTTATAGAGGAAACTCTAAAAAATATTGCTTGTGTGAGCTCTAGTGCCCTCAGTCTCCCAGATGGGCTGTGGCTGTTGAAAGAGCATAGGCTGATGGGGAGAACAGTTAGATAAAAACCAACATTTAAAGTCAACAATTTTTGGCTGGTACTCAAACCAACAATTGTTTGCACTAGATTAAATCACTTGGAAAACAGATGAGAAGTAGAGTTCTCATACTATTTGGGGGCATGTCCTCGGTCTCAACCCTGCTGGATACAGCCTGAGCCATTTTTTTCAAAATCCTAAGGGGGAACATTGTGCTCACAAGCTTGAAGTTAAACCTTACTTATTCAGTACAAGCTCTGCCCATCCTCATTTATCCTCTTATATTCAGTTTCCTCATATGTGAAGTGGGAATATTATTATGATCATTGTAACACACACTCTGAGTACTTGTTATGTCCTCTCCTTGTACTGAGTACTTGTTATGTCCGTCCTAAGTGTTTTATACTTTTTAAATGTCACATTTAGGCCTTTTAAAAACATCGCAACAATCCTGTGGAGAAATAATTGCTATGGCCCCTGTTTTGTAAATGCAGGCAGAGAGGAATGGTGAAGAGGTCACCAGTGAGCTAGGATTACTCACAGCCAAGGAGAGGGAGCCCTGGGAATCCAAGACAAGCATACCCTACTGTCCATCATCCCTAAGTGCATATCAGAAGTACCAGGTGGAGAGAGGTCAAGAAACTGGTCATGGACCTGAACCAAGGTCAAGACTGCATATGTAATAATGGCAATAAAGTTGAATCACAGAGATAAACATGAATTCAATTAAAAAAGCAGACAGGGGAGTATTTAAAGCTGCAGCATATCTAATGCACAGAAACAGACCCAGATGAGTGCTTTTCTTATTGCATCTTATCAGTCAACTCTGGTTAAAATATATATTCATGTATCTTTAAATCTGGAATGTTTCATACTGAACTAGAAAATGTGGCCTGCATGCAATGGCCTCCTGCTCAGAACAGGATCATCTTCCCCTTAAGGAAGAAATATGATTTTTGACATTAAGCTTCACTACTAAAAACTGGGGTCTTAACCTAATTCCACTAGGATGTAACTTGTAACTGAGATAGAAATAGTAACATATCATGTGTGAATCATGAGTATTTATGTGTATTTTTGTAAAGACCACCCCCTCACTCTTCTCATCTACAGCCCAGGGAGATTTCCAAGCAGAATACTTTCTACTGCTGTGAATTCTAATCATATAATTTTAGTTACTTTCTTGTTGCAGGGGTGAAATACCTAACACTCATAATGTAAAGGTGGAAAGGTTTATTTTGGCTCACAGTTTGTAGAGGTTTCAATTCATAGTCAATTGGCTTCAAGGCTGAGCATCATGGCAGAGGAGAAATAGTTCATGGCATGGCAGGCAAGAAACAATGACCCTTCCTTCTTCTTTCCATTTTTTATTCCATCCAGGTTACAACCCTAATGGTTGGTACCAACCACACCTGGGGTGTGTCTTCCCTCTTCAGTAAGTCCATCATCCACACCCAGTAATATGCTAAACCAATTGGTGGAGTGATCCAGTATCACACACCATAATCCACTCACTCCCAACAGCTCCACCTATGAGCTAATGGGGGGGCGGGGGGAGGACATCTAGATATAAGCCATAACACATATCAGCACTAACACTGGCTCTCACAGATTATTTCCTCTGTGCCAGGAACTGTCTGGATCTCTTTACATCTTGGCCACTTCTAGCTATAATTGTAAGGTAGTTATTGTGAAGATTGGCCCACATTTTACAGATCATAAAATTCAGGCAGAGAGTTGATAGACAGCTAGACTAGAATTTGACCCAGGGGCTGAAAGACTCTAAGACTTTTAAGGACTTCACAGGCCCCCATCTGTGTTTTTATCACCCTTTTGATTATATATATATATTGGGGGAATTTGTGTTCTATTTATTTATTTGATAGTACATGTCTGCAGTACATAATGTTTATATTCCTCATGGGGAGTAGGTACATGTACATAACACATCTTAATTCTTTTTTTAACACCCCCCCCACCTTGATGTCCAAATTTGACCCAGGGGCTGAACTAATGTAAGACTTTTAAGGACTTCACAGGCCCCCATCTGTGTTTTTATCACAAATATAATTATATATATATATTGGGGGAAGAGGTTTTTTTTTTTAAGATAGGGTCTCATTATGTATTCCAGGTTGGCTTTGAACTCACTATGTAGCCAAAGCTGGCCTCAGCCTTCCAAGTGCTGGGATTATAGGCATGCACTACTACACCTGGCAAAAAAATTATATTTTAACTTTTCATAAAACATGCTTTTTTAAAACACTGACTTCATTATTTTGCATAACTTTTTAATTAAATTGGACTAAATACACTTTTTTTAATAGTTAAAGTACTTTGCACTATAAGTGCTTTTTGTGAGTTATATGTCATCATATGTGTTTGTTTTAAAATAGGATATTACTGTGTTCCTGATTTCCTCTGTGATTCAACTGATATTTGGCAAAAGGATTAAAATATAAAAGAGGAAAATATTATTTAAAATTATATCTCAAGCTGAGTGTGGTGGCACATGTCTGTAATCCTAGCACTTGG
>NW_004624773.1:1625807-1644278 GCF_000247695.1 Heterocephalus glaber
AATGAAAGTGATGTTTGCCTATTAATAATGATATGTTTTAACAATAATAACAATGGTTAACCTATTTCATATTCTTATTATATGCCTCCCAGTGTGCCACATAGTTCCTCAACTAATACTTTAGTCAGCAGCTCCATTTTCCAGATGAGGAATCTATGGTCTTCAGAGGTTAAACAGCTAGAAGTGGTAGAGCTGGCACTTTACCCCAGATCTTCTTAAAGTAAAAATTAATACAGACTGGAAACAACTTCTAGTAATCCAAGGAAGGGCAGCATTCCTGCCTGCCTTTTTAAATAGAAATCGATTACAGTTGTACATCTGATGGCAGATAATGATAAAACCCACATTTTTTTGCCCTTTCTCTAGGTTAAAGCAATTTAGCCAGTTTTATGGCTCTAAAGAATATCGGTTAGCTGAGTGGTACTTGGTAGCATATTAGTGAGTAGGGCACTTTGTATTGTAAATTATGTGCAGAAACTGTTTTAGAAGTTGGGAGCACTGTTTAAAAGTCCAAATAGTCTATGCCCAATGGAGTGTCCATGGGCCTCACTCAACCCTCTTCTTTAAGCCCTCTCCAGAGCCATCCACTTCCACAGGTGGGTGTGAACCAACTCTTCCTCTCTTAAATGCACATGACCACCACTGCTGACTGGATGAGAGATGACATTTGACCAAAGGTGGGCCAGTCAGGGCTGTCTGGGAAAACAAAAATGGGAAATTTCAAAGAATGTCATGTAATTATATTTATCTGTTTGTAAAAGGTGGAAAAATCCAGTCCACAGAGAAGCAGAAAAAAGATGCACAAAATAAAGTGAAAATAAGAGAACGTATAGCCCCAGAAGATAACAAAAGATGGCTGTCCACTTTCTGGTGCCAATTCCTTATTCTTCCAAAGGCGGATTCCTGGCTTTGAAAGACATTTTCAGTACTGTTAGCCATCTTCCTGACACTATAATAAATATTCAAGATAAACAACACATAAAGACAAGGTATGTTCTAGCTCACATTTTTCAAGGTTTCCATTGCTCTGGTTCTGTGGTGGTACATCATAGTGAGAGTGCATAGTACAAGAAATCTCTCTTGGCCAGGAAACAAAAGGGAGAAAGAGGAATATTCTGAGTTCCCATAGTTCCCTTCAAAGGCTCACTGTCAATGACTTGAAGTTTCCACCTCCTAAAGATTCTACCACCTCCTGTAACTCTTTTTTTTTTGTCTGGTATAGGGGATCAAACTCAGGATCTTGCACTTGCAAGGTAGGTGGTGGTACCACTGAGCTAAATCCCCGCCCCATCCACCACCTCCTAATAGCACCAACCTGCAGAGGTCTAAAAGCTTGCTACATAGAACTGTAGGAGACATGAAACATCTACACTATATGAAGTATATTAAAATAAACCCCCTCAACTTTCCTTTCAAAGACGATCCAGTTTAAGTTGGCCTGTATTACTTTAAATTAAAGAGCCTTGAATAGGATATACAATGATCTTTAAAAAAAAAGAAAGTCTTGGATAACTAGCTCCAGTTACAAACAGAATTTCCCAAAATTTGCTCAAGGGAAAACAATTTCATTACTTTATCTCATATGGAAGATTTTAAAACAATCTTCTGGAAATTAGAATGCCTTATCCTTTAATGTGAAAAAGTGAACCAAGTTTCTGGTCTTGGGATCTTTAGAACTAGATCTAGAGACAAGGATTTGAGCACAAATTGATTTGCTTGGGAGGTGATGCTGGGAAGCACCAGTGGCAGAGGGAGGAAGTGGACAGGAACAGAAGGAACCCAATAAAGGATGTGCTACTGAACCACTTAATATCAGTTGTGGACTTATTCCTCTGGGGAACTCCGGGAGCCTGTGTAGACCACATGTCTCAAAGACATACCACACATGGGATACAGAAGTTGGGGCACATTTATAAACCTGTTTCCATCCTGGCTACTAAGAGGGAAGGTGTATTTCCATCTTGCTGCTTGGTGGCCAGTCCTAGTCTAGAGCCAGAGAAATTAGTCAGTGGAAGGAATGCCTGTCCAGAGTGTTGGAATTCCTGGAGATAAACCATGAAGTGGTAAAGCAGGAATATATGAGTGGGAGGACAATAACATCTGCTGTTGGTTCTTATAGAAACACAATATACAAGGGGAAAACTTTAAAGTGTGTATTCAACAAGAAATTAATTTTAGTGTACTCACTGGAGATAAATGAGTTAAGGTGATTGAAATTTGTTGCTATTTTTAGGATACTGTCCCTTGGACATTCTTTATTCTCAAAGTTCCTTCTCTGTTAAAATTGCAAGAAATGTGGGCTGTGGGATCTTGTGGCTCATCTAAATGGGCTTTGATCCACATATTGGTGACTTCCAGGTAGAGCTGGAGAAATAATTGCTTGTGTTTGTCTGTATTCACCTCCTCCTCCAGGCTTCCTAGTTCCTTTCCTCCTAGGAAAGGGAAGAGCTAGGGGGCTGCCCCACAGAGTACAGAAGTCATTCACAGGGGTTATAGACAAGACTGCTGTCTCAGTGTGAATTAGTCAAAAGCTGCTGGCTCCAGGGTACGTAGTCTGAGGACTGACAGTTTCACGAGTCATCTTGTAGGAATTAGAACAAGACACGCTTCTGCCAAGCAGACCCAGCTCCACAAAGGGCACTTGGATCAGGAAGAAGGAACCATAATTTGCGAGAATAGGAGAAATGGTGGAGTAAAGACCAGCAGAAAAATGCAATCTCTCTGAGACCTAGAATTGAGAAACCTGGGAAACAGCAATTGGGTAAGGAAAAAAAAAAAAGTAAATCTCTGGGAATTGGGTGGAAGTTGACAGGAAAACTAAAAACTACAGTGGACCCTCTAGTTATGATCAGCCTGACATACAAACAACTTGGGTTAATTAGGCTAACGGACCTAACTCTAGCTCTTGTTATCTATAGTATGCACCCAGGTAAACATCCAGATCTCATTTGTATTGACTTAAAACCAACTTGAGTTACAACCAATCCTTGGGAACCAATCGAGTTTGTAAGTCAAGGGTCCACTGCACAGAGAAGCTAGAGAAACTAACACAGCACAGAAAAGAATGAAGCAGTCTGGAAAGCTAAACCGAGCTCCCTAACACAAAATGAGCCCAGAGACAGCTGGCAGCTCCAAGGAGAAACAATTAACCAGGCCAGCAGTGCTAGCCCCCCACCAAAATAACAAGGGTTATTGTAAACGGCACAAAAACATTACACGGTTTTACTCTGAAAGTAATTCTCTCCACATGGCAGGATAGAGTTGGAGAGGAAATCTAGTGCAGCACTTGCCATATTGGAGGGTGTTTAATCAGGAGTCATTTTGGGAAGAGGTTAACTTTTTAAGACTGAGCTACAGAACAACTACAGAGAAACTACACTTCAGGGTTTCTGGAGTCATCCTACTATAGTGACTGGGTGGGAGATGGCTACAAAAGACAGTCACAGAGACACAGACACCCCCACCCCCACCCCCCGCCAGGTTCAAGCTCTGGCCTCGAAGTACACGGGGGTTCTGCCCTCTGTTGTGAGAAGCCAAGCCAGTTGTGTACAGTTTTCAGAGGGGGC
The DNA here is from genome assembly GCF_000247695.1 of Heterocephalus glaber. Next base: position 1,629,374 of record NW_004624773.1, read on the forward strand.
TAGGTCTGAAAGTGCTGGCATTAGTCCAGCAGGCTTCTTGAATCCCCCGTCTCACTGCTTACATCCATCACAGAGTTTTGTGGTCTTTGTTTTCCCCATCTACCAACATGATCAGGGACACACCTTGGCTTGGATGGTTGCCACAGATTGGTGTGTATGCACAGAGGCCTCCAGAGCAGGGAGAGCAACACAGAAACCCTCAGGCCATAAGCTCAGTGAGAAAGCAGCAACTTAGGGCATACAGAGAGAGACGTACTATAGAAACTCAGAGTAGCTGGAGTGAATACAGCCTGAGGGCAGACACGAAGACCAATAACACCCATCAGGAAAGGCAGGGCAAGATTCAGCATTCACACACAAAAATTTGAGTGTGGAAATAAAAGAAGAGAAAACAAGGCATCAGAACACCTCCAAAGCTTTGCAATTCCTCCAAAGTTGATCCATGGGGCATCAATGGGGAGGAAATCAAAGCCAAACAACTGAACTGTATATATGAAGCAATGAAAGAGGAAATGAAAAACAGGTCAATAAGTTGCTCAGTGAGTTAAAAGATGACGTAACTAAACAGATAATGGACTTTTAAAAAATGATATGTGAGCTTGGAGAAAATACTAATAAAAAACTAGTAAAGCTAAACAAAATGATAGAAAATATGAATGGCCAGTTTAGCAAAGTCCATGAGAACCTATCAAACAGAAATCTAGAGGAGGTCTTTTCATGACAAAGATCACCTTAAGAAATTTATGAACACCAACATAGCAATCCAAAAAATTCTAAAGGATATCCTGAAAAGAGACAATGAAGCTAACAATGCCAAAAAGTCTAGTGGAATGAATACACTAGGTCGGGGAGCATTTATCAGAAGGGGTGAGAAAGTAATCAGCAATAGGAAAGTAATGTAATGACAGGAATAAGTCCATATGCTTCAGTAATAACTCTCAAAATGAATGGTCTCAATTTCCCATTCAAAAGGTACAGATGAACAGATTGGCTCAAAAAACAAAACCCATTGGTATGCTTACACAAGAAATACACTTAATCCAAACAGAAATTTACAGAATATAAATCAAACAATGGAAAATACTATTCCATGCAACAAAACCTCATAACAAGAAGGAGTAGGTATCTATCTTCAGAAAACGGAGTTTCAAGCTAAAACTGATCAGAAGAGACAAAGAAAGTCAATTCAACAGGAAAAGATTACAAATATAAATATATGTGGCCCTGAACTGAGGCATACTCAACTTATAAAACAAACATTACTGGACATAAAAGATCAGAGAAATATTCATACAGTTATAGTAGGGGACCTCAGTACACCACTTTCATAAATAGATGAGGTTGATAAAAAATCAATAAAGAGAATTGAACCACACCATTGAACAAATGAACTTAATAAATATCTGCAGAGTGTTCCTCCCATCAATAACAATACACATGCTTCTCAGCAGCACATGGAGCTTTTCTAAAATAGACCACATAGTAGCCCACAAAGCATGTTTAAGTAAATACAAAAGAATCAAAATTATCTCATGCATATTTATAATTTCACAGTGTAATGAAACTAGAACTCAAAAACAAAAGAAACTGCAGAAATGATACAAACGCATGGAGATTAAGTAATACTCTCTTAAATAATCAGTTGGTAACTAAGGAAATCAAGGAAAAAATTAGACAATCAAATAATAATGCCAGTATAACATAGCAGAACCTATGGAAGACAATGAAAGAGCAATGGTAAGAGGGAAATTTATACCTCTAAACGGCCACATCAGAAAAACAGAGTGAACCCAAATAAATAATTTAATGATATAATTCAAAATCCCCCCCAAAAAGAACAACCCAGATCTAAGCCTAGTACAAAGAAGAAAATTATAAAGATCAGAACAGATATTAATAAAATTGAGACCAAAAGAATCAATGAATTGAAGGTTGTTTCATTCAAAATAAAATAGACAAATATTCAGTAAATCTAACACAAAAAAGAGAAAAAAAGACCCATGTAAAAGCCAATTATGACAATACAATTAGAAACCAAACAGGCAAAAATCACAATGAGCCCTACTGGAATCCAGAAGATTATTAGTAACTACAATAACTTGTACTCCAATAAATCATAGAATTCAGAAGAAATTCATAGATGCCTACATACATATTAATTACCAAAACTAAACCAAGAAGATATAAAAACCCTGAGTAATCTATTAACAGGCAATGAAATTGAGGCAGTAATAAAAAATTTACCATGAAATACCTAGGACTTAATGGATTAACTACTGAATTCTGCAAGATTTTGAGATATTATTGAATGCCAATACTTTTCAAACTCTTTAAGAAAATTGAAATGGAAGGAGTACTGCCAAAGTCATTCTTGGAAGCTATCATTACCTCGATTCCAAAACTAAACAAGGAATCAACTGAAAAAGAAAAACAGAAAACAGGCTATTATTTTTAATGAATATAGAGGCAAAAATTCTCAAGAAGATACCAGCAAACAGAATACAATAAAAGATTGAAAAGATCATACATCATGACTAAGCAGACTTCATACCAGCGATGAAATGATGGGTCAACACATGCAAATCAATAAATGTTAACACATCACATAAACAAAAGCAAGGACAAAAATCACACTATCATCTCAATAGAGACAGAAAAGTAAGTCTTAGACAAAATCAATCCTAAAGATAATAGGTATAGAAGAACCTTATCTCAATCTGATAAAAGCCATTTATGACCAACCTACTGCCAACATCATATTAAATGGGCAAAAATGAAAGCTTTTCCTCTAAAATTAGGAACAAGACAAGGATGTCCACCATTGTCACTCCTGTTCAATATAGTACCTGAAAAATTATCCAGAGCAAGCAGGCAAGAGATAGAAATAAAACCAAACACATTGAAAAGGAAGAAGTCAAACTATCCTTGTTTGCAAACAACATGATCCTTTACATAGAGGATCCAAAAAGTGCCACCAAAAGTCTCCCAGAACTAATAAACAAATTCATCAAGGTAGCAGAATACAAAATCAACACACAAAAATCAATAGCATTCTTGTACACCAATAATGAACTCACCCAGAAATTTGAGAAACAATACCATTCACAGTAGCTTCAAGAAAAATTAAATACTTAGGAATTAATTTAATAAAGTGAAGACCTCTAAAAAAAGAATTATAATACTTTCAAAAAGGAGCTCAAGGAGAACAACAGAAAATTAAAAGATAACCCTTGTTTCTGGATAGTAGAACCAATATTATTGAAATGGCCATATTTCCAAAACTGATATATAGATTTAATCCAATACCAATCAAAATTCTAATATCCTTTCCCACAGAACTAGAAAAAAAGTCCTAAAACTCATATTGACTAACAAGAGACCCAGAATAGCAAAAGCAATCATGGGCAACAAGAGCAAAACAGGAGGCATCGCAATCCTGTATTTCAAGATATATTACAAAGCTGCAATGGTAAAAACAGCATTGTACTGGCACAAAAAAACAGGTATGTGGGTCAATGGAACAGAATACAGCATGCAGAAACAACCTAAGGCATATTCAGCCATCTGATCTTTGACAAGGGTGAGAAAAGATAGCCTCTTTGGCAAATGATCCTAGGAAAACTGGTTATCCACATGCAGAAGATTGACTCTAGACCCATATCTCTCACCATGTACTAAGCTAAAATCAAAATAGATCAAAGATCTAAATAGTAAAATAGAAACAATCTGCTGGAAGATAAAATAGATAAAACTCTTGAAGACTTAGGCATAGGCAAGTTCTGAACGGAACTCTTAACTGCACAAGAAATAACATCAAGAACCATCAAATGGTAGTATATCAAATTAAGAAGTTTTTGCACAGTAAAGGAAACAACCAACAGAGTGAAGAGACAACCTACAGAATGTGCAAAAATTTTTGTCAGTACTCCTTGGACAGAGGGGTAATAGGTGTAATATATAAAGAACTAAAAAACATTAAACCTCCCAAAATAAAAGATCTAATCATATAATTTACAACAAATGTGTAAATACTACTCAGAAGTACAAATGACCAATAAATGCATGAAAAAATGTTCATCATCTCTGGCCATTTAAGAAATGCCAATTAAAACAACACTGAAATTCCATTTGACTGCAGAAAGAATGGCTATCATCAAGAAATCAAATAATAAATGCTGGCAAAGCTGCAGGGAAAAGGGAACCATTCTACATTGTTGGTGGAAATGAAAACTAGTACAACCACTTTGGAAAGCAGTATAGAGATATCTCAAAAAATCAAAACTAGAAATTACACCCAACTATTCCCTTTCTAAGTATCTTCCTGAAAGAGTTAAAGACATCACACTACAGTAATACACTCATACTCATATTAATAGCAGCACAATTCATAATAGCAAAATCTTAGAAGTAGCCTATAAGCCCATGAACAGATAGATAAAGAAAATGTGGTGTTATGTACTGCGCCATAAAGGATGAATTTGAGTCATTTCTAAGAAAATGGATGCACCTTGAGACCATGATGTTGAGTGAAATAAATCAGATACAGAAGCTTAACGGTCACATGGTTTCTCTTATATGAGAAACCCACAGTTTAAATGAATTTAAAAACAAAATAAAGGATAGATAACAGAAAACACTGAATTAGATCTTTTTCAAATGAGAAGGGGACCAAGACATGGAGGAGGGGGAGGGAATGGAGGGTAAGTGTATGTAAAAATAGTTAAGATGTGTTATGAGCATTACCAGCTCCCCAGAATGAATGCAATCATTATGTACTACAGAATGTACTAATAAAAATAAAAATTTTTAAAAAGTGAATAGCCTACATCATCTTAAACAGCATCATTATCCAGAGATGATGCGATTGCCAAATGTGTTAGGTCAATTTGACTTGAGTAACAACCATAGCAGATTAGTAAAACTCTGGGTGTGTCTGTGGGTGACTGACATGTGGGCCACAACCGAGGAGGGAAGACCCACCCCAAATGTAGGTGGCACCACACAATAGACCTGTAACCTGGACAGAATAAAAAGGAAAGGAAGGAAGTCTACCCCTTTTACTTTTGTGAGAGCTACAGTCTTCAGCATTGCCTTTGGACATTTGCCCCAGTTCCTTCAGGCTTCCAGTGCAGACTTTAGCCTTCCAACTGGCTTTCTGATAAGGACTCGCACTGGGTTCTGCAGCGAGCTTCTAGGCCTTTGACCTTCTTCAACTGGGATTTTCCAGACCTCTAGGCCACAAACAGCCATTTTGTATTCTTCCACCTTTGATCAGGCAGATAGCCCCTGGGACTCTTCCGCTTCTGATCATGTAACCCTACCCAGTAAATCCTTTGCATAATCATACATACATTTTATATTAAATTTGTTTCTCTAGTGAATTCTCACTAATACAGATGGAGGAGAAACTTTCCAGGCAGAGCAGTTGGCTTGTACTGAGGTTCTGTGGTGGTCATGAGCATGCTGAAGAGCAGAACTAAGGGAGGCCCACTGTAGCCTAGGCACAGAGAACTTGAAAGAGCTTAATGGGAGTGAAGGCTGAATAAATAACCAGGGATGAAAGGAGTTAACAATGATTGGATCTTAACCTATCTAAGTCTCATGTTCTTCTTCTGTGAAATGGAAATGATACTTATAATCAAGGATTAAATAAGATTGGCACATATATCAATGTTCCATAATAAATTTACACTGTATTGTGCCCATTCTTATCCCTTACAGCATTTATCCACTCCTCATCCCCTTTACTGTCCTAATAGCTATCACTTACTAGATACTATATGATGCAGGTCTTCATCCAAGTACTATATGTATTAACTCACTTATCTCACAATAAACTTGTAATATAGGTAGTATTATTAAGCCCATATTACAGGTAGGGGAATTGAAGCATGTTAAATGATTTACTCAGGCTCATAGTGTCAGAAAATAGCTGAAACAAGATTTGCACCAGGCAGCCAAGCAACCATGCTTTGTTACTCCCCTTATAAACAAACAAAACGCAGAATTCATAGGTTTAAAAAGTCAGGCAACCCAAAAGATCTTTTTTATGTTACATAGCAGCACCATGACATAGGTCAGGGCATGGATGTGCCATGTCATTAACTTTGTTGTGAACACTCTTTTCTCTGTACAAACCCCAGAAGTTATGACCCTGCTTTGGATCCTTTTCCATCCATCCCAACAATATCCTCAATCTTGAAGGAAACCTGAGCTGAGAGGAAAAAAATGAAACCATCTCTTTGGGATGGCAGCATCAATTTTTAACCATAAATGTCACAGAGCGTTAGAGCGGCAAAGCCTTGGCAAATGTTGGTTGAATGGGGTGCTGTGACACCAAAAGGGGGGTTTTAGAGCATGGACCAATCTTTTCTGTTTCATTTTGTTTGTTTTGTTTCTCTGGAAGAAGACACCAGTACATTGGTATTTGAACCCAGATGAAACAGAATTGTCATCATAATTCTGGATTATAGTCAAAGTCCAGCCAGAAGGCAAGAACCTCTCTAGTTAATTGAATAGGAAAATTTTATTACAGAGAACTGTAAAGGAGTGAAAGACAGTTAACTACTGAAAAGGGTAAAAGAAGAATAAAGGACCCAGAAGCAGCAGGAACAAAAAAGCAGTCAGTCCCGCTAGGGTGAGGAAGGATTGACAGGAAGGAGCAGTGGACCAAAGGCCCCTTCCCTGAAGGTAAAGTTCAGACCTGTCTGAAGAGGAAGTGGCTCTGGCAAAACTGAACATGTGGTTGCCATGGAAGAAGCAGATGACCAGGGGCACAACCTACAGTGGCCTCTGTGTGGCTGGCAGTTGTCAGATTCAGGAGGGCAGAAGCTGCTCAGAGAGGCTATAGTGATTGAGTGTAGCTGGAGGACTTGTTGGGGCTGATCTTTCCAGGCTACTCAGCTCCTGCAGCAATAATGGAAGATCACAATCATGAAAGGAGCATTTCCTACCTCTCTAACTTTGCAAGATTATTCCAGTGTCCTCTTTTGACAAAGTCCAACATGCTACCATCTGGCAAAGGAAAATATTTACAGGGTCCAGCAGTGATATCACAAAGGAGTGCAAAGAATGGGGGATTTAGAGCTGAGAAACAATAAACCAAAAAGCAGCACCTGGGAATATATGAAGCTGCTAGGCCATGAACAATATTTCTGGCAGTGGCACTCCATTACATTTAATCCTTTTGAAGATATCCCTTTCTATTTCCATCTCTTTAGAAGTAATTGAGTAGACTAACAGTTTTGTAGAGTGTGTGCTTGTTTCTTTATCTGGGACCATTGCATTTAAATCTTACAAAGGGTGTATGCGAGTTTGCATCCAATTGACACTTTAGGAAGAAGATCCCCTATGAATTCCATGAACTAAAATCTTCGTTTCATTCCATATGATATTTCTAATGCTTATTAAGAGCTCTGCAAACAGGAGACACTCATAAATACGTATTGAACAATGAATGAGTTAAGTCCTGATTGGTTTATCATGTGGAATACCCTTTGCTATACCACTGAAGTAGCTCAGGAGGCTACACCTATGTCAGTGTGAAAACCTATGGATAAAATGTTGGTTTATGGTGTACAGTAGGGAACTTGCAGCTTCATGGGTCGGGGCCTCCTGAATTAACAGTCACTTAATGTCCCTTGATTCCATTGCAGATATCTCCAGCCTCATCTAGCAAAGTGCTTTCTGAACATGGGTCATGGATACTACTTCCTTAGCCCTCTGGCTGACCTGAATTGGAACATAGCTCTCCAAGAAAAACCTCCCATGATCACATTGTCTGAACTGTTTTCTTCAGCCTACTCCTGAAATTATTTTTTATCATGATGATTTCCAAACTTTACTACTCACTAAAATTCCAATTAATCGAGACAGTGTAGCACTAGCATGAGGCTGTATGTATAGATACTTGAAACACGGTCAAGAGTTCAGAAAGAAAACCTGGTATACTAACAATCAAGTGATTTTAGACAAAAGTGTCAAGATAGGTCAATAGGGAAAGGAAATTTATTTCAACAAATGCTACTAATGTAGTTAGACATCCACATGCAAAAAGATCATACACAAACATGAGAGATCATACCTCACATCATACACAGAAGTAAACTTAACTGGATCACAGACCTAAATGCAAGAGCTGAAACTATAGAACCTTTAGAAGAAAACATGGAAGAAAATTATTATGACTTTGGGTTAGGTAGAACTTTTAGATCTGATACCAAAAGATATAAACCATAAGAAATTGATAAATATTATTTCATCAAAAATAAAATCTTTTCTTCTTAAAAAAGGATGTTATTAAGAAAGTGGGAGAAAATGTTTCAAACATATGTATCAACTTAAAGACATATCCAGAATATATAAAGAACTCCTACATATCAAAAGAAGATGAATAGATCCATTAAAAATAGGCAAAAGATATGATTAGACATTCTACCAAATAGGATATATGGATAGCTAGTATGCATATGAAACATTTCTGAACATCATTAGGCACTAAGGAAGTGCCATTCTGAACAATGAGATGCCACTTCACATCCACAAGAATGGGAATGGTCCCAAGACAGACAATAAGGAGTGGGGCCTGGGATTTAACTCAGTAGCACTGCACTTGCCTTGCAAGTGCAAGGTCCTGAGTTCAATCCCTACTACCAACAACAACAACCAAAAAAGACAATAATGAGTGTTGGTGAAGATGTGGAGACGCTCTTCCTACATTGTTGATGGGAATATAGTATAGTGCACCCAGTTTGGAAAACAGTTGGGTAGTTTCTGAAAAGGCTAAACATAATTACCATAGGATTCAGAAAATCAATTCTTAAACCTCCCACTACCAAAAATGAAATTATGCCCATACAAGGACTTGTACAGTATATGAATAGCCAAAGCAACATTATTTACCAAAAAAATGGAGACAATTTTGATGTCAATCAAATAGCAAATGGATAGACAACATACAATGTATTCATATGATAGAACCAATTAAGCAGTAAAAAGAAATGAATAAAGTACTAATACATGTTAAACTATGAGTAAACCTCAAAAACATGCTAAGTAAAAAAACTGCAAGGCACAAAGATGGTACATATGATTTTCACTTATATGCATGTCCAGAAAAAGCAAATCTATTGAGAAATAAAATAGATTAGTTGTTAGTTGAGGCTGAGATTGGGAACAAATGAAAGCAATGGATATTTTGAGGATGTAGGAAAGTATTTTAAAATTGAATTGTGGTGATGCACTAAAATAATTTAATTATACATTTAAAATATAGAATAAAATGGATGGAGTTTATGATATACAAACTCCAGATCTCTTCCTCACATTAAAAGGGAACCATTCACCAAAGGAGCTGGGTATCCAAAGGGCTAAAGAGTTGGAGCTGTTACGCACAAACTAATTTGTTAATACACAGAAAGAAATCAATTAGTGATGGTGCCATTATAAGGGGTTTGCTTAATATTATTGTGTGTCTACTTTTTTGGAACAAATTAGTGAACAATATCATCTTGGCCCTGGTCCTCTTTGGGATGTACAATTCACTTTAGGAAATAGACACTAAGCAACCATAAAGATGTTGGCCACGTTTCCATGTTAAAAAATATCGCCCATCATTTTTTCTGATGTTTACCCACGAAGCCTTTACGTAGTTTTCTTTTTTTTTCTTTTTCTTGTACAGTTCTGGGAGAGAACCGAAGCTTCCTGGTAATTCAAGATCTGGAGCCAAAGGCAGTCCCCCAGATGTACTGTATGGAGGCTGGCTCTCTTAGTTTAGATTCTTCCAAGCAGATACTCAAAGTGGGATTCTAGTGCCAACAGTTTATTTGGACAAACACCCAAATGGTCATTAGGTAATGTATCAGTCAGTACTCACTACAGAAAAATATTTAATGTAAGATATATAAATATTTACAAGGCAGGGTTACAATGGCTGCCTGCAGAATCAGGGGTGGAACAGTGTAAAAGGGCTGACTGCATGTTGGAGATCTGAAGGGTCCAACTGAAGTTTGAAGACTTGGAACTCACTGAAGAGTCCCAAGCGTGTTCATACCAGGAGGCTTAAGAGTTTGCAATAGAAAGCTGAAGAATCTATGCTGGAAGCCAGGAGAGAGACATCCAAGGGGAAGGCAAAGACTGGAACTCTTCCAAACAAACAGAAGAGAGTCTTCTTTCTTTGTTCCCCTTTTTATTCCATTCAGGAAACAAGCATATTAGTTGTTGCCATTCACACTCACAGTGAGGCTCCTGTCTTCAGTAAACCCATTCAGCCACACCCAGAACTATGTTAATCCAACCAATTGGGCATTTCTTACTCAAGTTGACACAACAGCTAACTTACAGGCAGTAAGATAGAAAATGAACAAATAAAATTAAAAATGTTATTAAATCAGATACCACATGGACAACTGGACCTCTGGATTGGCCAGCTTTCTGTTAACTGGGACAAAATACCTGACACTCAAAATTTAAAGATGAAATATTTTATTTGGCTCATGGTTTCAGCAATTTCAGTCTATGGTTGGCTCCAAAGCAGAAACATCATGGCAGAAAGGCATAGTAGAGCAAAGCTGTATGCCTCATGGCAGCCAGGAAGCAGAGAGAGGGGAAGATGTCCAGCAAGAAGTATATCTTGTGGGCATGTCTCCAGTGACTCACCTTCAACTGGACTCCACTTCTTAACAACACATTTGGCTATGAACATCAGGGGATTATTCCGCTAATGAATATAGTGCCCCTTGATCCAGTCACCTCTCCAGAAGTCTCTTAATCTAGTCAAGTTGACAATTAAGATTAACTGGCTCAAACTCACTCTGCTGGGAAACCAAACAGGAGAGGACTGTGTAGAACAAGCTTCAGAGAATTGTTCCAACTGACAGGCAAATAAGCTGGGGTATTTTCTACTGTTTTTGGCTAAAGACTATTTTGGAGGCATTCTCTCTCCAGCACTTCAGATTTGCCAAGAGTGATGGCTTGACTGAGGAGATAGGGTGGGTGAGGGATAGAGAATTGCAGGTGTTTTTAATAAACAGCCTTCCATAGACTGCACCCAAAGAAACATTTTCTGAGAAGTTAAGGGAGTGTTGGGGGGGGAGGGGTAGGAATGAAACGTAGTTTGTAAAGGACAATGTACAGCCCTGCTTAGTGGCTCCATAAGGCTAATCTTGGTGGACTGAAGTATTCTGCTCCAGCAAGTTTCTGGTGAATCACAGAAAAATGATTTTGCATCCAAGAGACCAAGTCAGTAGCTGGCATCATGGAGAAAAAGCAAATTGAATTAAATGGAAATGACATTTTCATTTACCTTGCTATCTACTCTGATGGCCACCTACTGGCCCTCTGAAAAAAATAGCCAGTGACCATTGACCCAGACCCTAGCTTTTAAGATATTATTGTGACTTTGTAGCTGCAGCCCCAAACTGTGTGTGGGGTGTGTGCTTATGGATATGCAGTATATAGGGGGGACAGTAAAACAAGTACTTTGGGGACACATTGGGAGCCCAGGACTTAGCCCACGAATAGGCACTTACTAAGCAGAGCTGAATAATCGAAGTCAGCCAAGCTGTCCTCTCATTTCACTGTGGCAATCTTCCCAGTTAAGGTCTTTGGTGGCAAATCAAATATTCTATTACATTATTTTCCAATTTCAGGCATTTCCCCAGTTGGACTCTCAAGTGGTATATTTTCCAAAGTTCAGGACCATTGTCCTGTTCACCATCTGCCTTGATGGCCTGACATATTGAACACTGACTCTGGGACCAACACATGTGTGGCCCAAGGCCACCCTCCTACCACTGTTGTATGGCTCTTGAGGGATAGTGAAAACAGAGGTCTCAACCCACCTGAATCAAACCCCCTCTATCCATGCAAAGGGCTTCTCCAGAATTTCTGGCATTTATTCAGTATTTGCTAGGTGAATGTAGATTAGATTCATCTAAGAAATTTCACTATCTCCCATTCTCTGATGAATAATATGACAATTTGGCCTTTCCAATATGGCTATCAGCATGTGTAAGATATTGAAGGCACTTACAAGCAGCATTTTAGTACCAATTTGATTTGATTAGGTGTGTTGTCAATGACAGAGCCCTGAATTCTAAGCAGGTGGTTTGTTTTTCTTTCTCCCTGCTGTTCCAGCTCTCCTGTGAATCATTATCGAAATTTTAGGAAACTGAATTTAAGAATAATTCATGTTCTTTAAACGGAGCAACACAGAAGGGGCACAGCTGGAGCCAGAATTCTGCAGCTCTCTAAGGAGCTAGTCTGGAATAGCTGAAAAGGAATCAAGTCAAATATTCCACATCCATTAGCCAGTGTGATGAAAAGTGATTAGCATTTAGCACAACCATGGAAACCTTTAAATTTGAACATGCCCCTGATCCCAGCTTCCTGTAAACTCTCAGTTCTGGCTCTTCTTGACAATGACAATTTGTGACATAACTCATTTTTATCAGTTCCTATCACCCTCAATTCCTGCCGCCCCATGATTTGATCCTGGAGGGTTGTATCTGGAAGGAGAGAGGCAGAAATGTGGAATGAATGTATTGCTTAGCTAGTCATCTTAGAGTATACAAAACAGAACTCAGGACACTGAATGCCATCTGGACCTATGTAGGCTTAAGTATAGAGTGATTGAGGCACACTGCTGATGGACTGGTCAGGTTGAAAGAATGTGCTTGTGAACTGGTTAAAATCAAGAACCAGTGCGAATTTTACACTGATGAATAAGGCGTGGTGGTTGTTCATTACTGAATCAAGACATCTTAGTGGTAAAAGGCTGGAGTGCTCACCTAGTGCATTCTCTTTCCCAACAGAGGAACCATTTCTGCTAGTCTCAGAACAAGAGGTTGGCTGCTGCTTCTCCCTTAAACCAAGAGTACAAGCTCAGCTCCCACCAGTGTCAAGGAAGAAAGAGCAATGAGTCAAATGGAGCTAAGGGAGTAGTGCAGTCTGAGGAAAACTAAAAAACAAATGTTCCAGCTATACAACTTCAGTTGGTTGTTGAAAATGTAAAATGAGTGGGGCAGTGTGTGTGTGGGGGGGTGAGTGCGTGTGCGTGTGTGTGTGAGTGCGTGTGCATGTGTGCATATAGAGAGAGACTCAATTTAAAAAACATGAAAATTTAAGAAAAAATGGAATAGAAAAACAATACTAATCCCTACGCAAGTAACAATCCATAGCCCACCAGTTTGCAGGCCTGGCTTCTGCATTCTATAGGGAGAACACCTCACAGAACCACTCAATGGATGGAAGAACTTCTTTCAAATATCCATCTCATTTCAAGTGCTTTGCCTTACTGCTTCCATTCATATTTTTTAACTCTTCCATCAAATTTTTATTGAGGCACTCTTCTCAACCAGGGGTTGCAAGGGATCCCTTGGATGATGACCCAGGAAAACAACAAGCTTTCTCATGGAGAGTTCATTTTACCTGGCAGAAGACAACTCTGTTTCTGCTCCAAAGGCTTCTTTTCTGGATAAAATAGCTACATTCTCTACCACCTTTCTGAAAATGTCAGGATTTCTCTTTTCATTTTCTGCTTGTTAGTATCTTTCTTTAAAATATGGTCAAAGAACTATAAATTAGTTACAAAACCCCATTTTGAACATGTTCCAATTCATAAATTTTATTAAATAATTTGCTGAGCATATGTAAATGCATTGTTGCTCAGTATATCTACCACCTCTTTATGGTTTATCTGGGTTTTGGTGTAGACACATATCTTCATTTCTTAGAATCCTAAGCTATAAAGTGCTCTGTGGATGTCTATGCACCCTGCAATGACAATTTATTTTCATATTCTCCATAATTTAATGAAACACAGTACATGCATAGCCAGGCTTATTTGCTTTTCTTGGGCATGTATTTCCAAAGGTCACAGATTTCATGCTGAAGTGCTACATGATATAAGCATTTCCAGGAGCACTTGAGGAAAATAACATTAATTGCCTGAGACTCTAATTGGCTTTATGACAGTAGTCAGGCCAGTGGCTGGGAAAAGGCACCCCAGAACAGCTGTCATATACACATCCTGGAAGAAAGGCATCAATGACAAGATCCCTTCTTGCACAGAACTGACATTTGAGAGGCCCACACAGACTTAGCAATCAGAATAATCTTCCTCCATGTAATGATTTTTCAAATCCGCTTAAATTAAAATGGTTTCTGTGGAGCATGCAAAACATGCCACATTTCAGTTCTGGCTGGCAATAAGCTGCACATGAAGTAGCTAAACCCCAAAACTACCAGTCTTTAGGTGAGTGTTTAGGAATGTATACAATGATTAGGCCACAATTATATTATTTATTCAGCTAGGCACATATTTTTGTAATTAGAGATGATTTGGGGAAGACCAAATGGAAATCATCAACCTCGATCTGCCAAGAATAATAAACATTAGCAATGACAAAAGTATGCTCAAATGATTGTCCTGTTTCTTTCCTGGAATTGGGCATCAACTCTGTCTGTTTTATCTATTGATTGTATGTAGCCAATAATTACAGTGAGTGGTTTGTGTAGCTAAAAGAAAACCACATCAAGAATTGGGATCTTGGGTATGTTCTAGAATCCTCCTGCTTAACATTGACCAAGTAACTAAAACATCAAAATGATTTGCAGGGAAATTCAAATGCACATATAGAAGTAAACTGAAAATAAGTACTATGCAGAGAACACACTGAATCAGCCCGCTGCAGACAGGCAGGTCTGTGCACGCCCTACTGAGGTCCTGAGTCACACAGAACACCCCAAAACAGCCCGCTGGAGACAGGAAGGTCTGTGAATGCCCTACCGAGGTCCTGAGTCACTTGGCAGACACCGAATCACCCCACTGCAGACAGGCAACCACCTGGTTCCACACTACAAAGACGCAGAGGACACCAGACCACCAGACCAAGGTACTGAGTCC
>NW_004624773.1:1649234-1678799 GCF_000247695.1 Heterocephalus glaber
AATGATGAGAAATGGAAAAAATGGAAATAAAGTCTTTGTATATAGGGAAGGGTGGAAGGGATGAAGGGAGGGCTAGGAATGGGGGAAAAAAAAGAACCAAGATGCATCATGTAAAGGTACAAGTTCCCATAGAGAAATGTAAATGTGTTGTATACCTAAAATGTACCAATAAAAGAATTTAAGAAAAAAAAAAAACTATGCAAAAGCATCGAGATACTATCATTATAGTTGTATTTCCCCAAAACCCCTAATCTAAGATCTTAAACAGTTACAACCTGGTCTCAACATATTGTTCCCTCCAAAACTGTAAGAGCAGTTATGCAAAGCCATTTCTATTTCTGTTTCCACCCCAACCCTCACCCCTGCCTGCTGCCCTCATAGGCAGCTAAGTACAGATCAAAGGGCTAGGTTGAGCCCACAAAGATAAAGTATTTGACTTGCAAGGTCAGTTTTTATTTTTAACTTGCCTTGCTTGTCAATATTTTATACATGAGCTATTTCATGTGGCTATTTCTATTTGATAAGTTTACATCAAAATCCAAATATCCGACCTCTCTTGATAACCAGGAAGATCTGGCAATGTCGGCTTGGGTTCCCTACAGCTGCAATTGCTGGAGCTGAGCAGCAGCTGCCCCAGGGCTACGTGCTCTCTCTCCTCTTGATGTCCACCTAGCTCACTCCCTCAGCTGTGTTTCTGACTAAACCCCACAGGCATTTGGATTTCAATTTCAATTCCAGTGTTTTTGCCCCTGTTTTATGTGGAAGAGGGGGAGATACTCTAAACCAGTGATGGTGAACCTATGGCACATGTGTTGTTTTTCTTTTCAGACTGAAGATGTTAATGTATGTGTTGTTTTTTCTAAACTAAAACCTCAGTGTTCAGATTTAATTGTAGCGTTGGCACTTTACAATAAATAAGTGGGTTTTGGGGTTGCAGTTTGGGCATTCAACTCTAAAAAATTCACCTTCACTGCTTTAAACTATCAAAAAGCTTGAATCCAAGGATTATCGAGAAGCAAGAAGACTGCATAGCCAACATCCTGGACAGTAAGAAGTAACAACAGATATATCCAGCAGTTACTATGAGAAGCAGTAGAGAAAAATGGCTAAATGTGTAACCAAAATACAAAGCAGTATTAGATTATGGGTCATCAGCTAGCTTAGGATAGTTACTTACACTCAGTGGTCCTCTGTTTTCTCATCTGGAATATAAGGTATTACCTCTCCTCTTGTTGGATACAATACTTGATGCTCACAACTTAAAGGAGGAGTTATTTAATATGGCTCATGATTTAAAGGGATTATTGAGTCCATTATAAGCTGGATCCAAGGCAGAAACATCATGACAGAAGAATGTGGTGGAGCAAAGCTGCTTAGTTCATGGCTGCCAGGAAGCAGAGAGAAAGGAGGAGCTGAGGAAAGGAGTACAGTGCATCTTTCCAGGTCACACCCCAAGTGACTCACCTCTTTCCATCAGGTCCCATCTGCTAACAGTATACAAACTCATCAATGGATCAATCCACTGGTGATTATAGCACCCCCATGAACCAGTCACCTTTTAAAATCTCCACCTCTGAACAAGAGACTTTTGGGGGACATAAATAAAAGTTTGGTGGTTAATAAAAATTGTTTTTAGAATCATCTACATAGGGTTTTAAGTATCCACTATGTACCAGAGACTGTTCTAAGCACTGGTGATACAATAATAATCCAAACAAAGTGTATTCTTATGGTTAACTTTAAATTAATCCATGTTTAAGTATTTACAACAATATGTGGTACATAATAAACACTCAATACATGTGAGCTATTATTTTGCCATTATTTATAATGTCTACTAAAAAGTGACTACCTAAATCAGAAATGATAGATTTGTTTAAACTTTCCTTTTATTTCCTGATAGTAACTGCCAGAAGAAATTGTGTTCAGCACAATTCCCGAGGCTTGTCCAGGCTTAGAAGAAAGGAACCCAGTGATTGATTTTTGATATCTGTGTGGGCCTGAACTACCTACATGGAAATAGGCCTGAAGTTCTTGCCAACCTGGTTTAAAGGATTCCTAATTTCTACAAAATATGCCTTATTTCTGACCCTCCTATTTGGTCTTAGTCCTTCTGAGACTTCCTGTTCAGGGAGATACAAATCATCATATCCGAGTTTTTCTCTTCTTAGCAAGCATCTCAGAAAGGTAGTCACGTTCTGCTGTTGCAGATGCACTAAGAAAATTCGAAGCTCAAAGGACTATGCCTACCATTAGGAAGAGTACAAAGGTACCTGCTCCGAAAACCAGCCATAAAGATGACCCTCTCAGAGCAACAGACCCAACTCAGGGGACTGAAATGCCTTGTGTAGTGAGGATACTTTTCTCAATAAAACATCTAAAAGAAAATAAAGAAAGAAAGACAGGCTCCAATAAATCAACCACACAGCCCCAGAATTAGCCCCTGAAAAGCCCTGAGGCTGGAGTTCTTTCTGGCAGTGTCTTTGCCTCCAAGCCTCCACCTTGATGCTCCCACACATCTTCTTTGCTCACATAGTTCTAGGCCAGGCAAAAGGGAAAAGACCCACAAGTTCCCTCCTCAGACAAACCAAAATGTTCACTCTTTGCCAACTACTTGGGTGTGAATATGAAATGAAGCTTTTCTCAACAGCATGGATGCAAACCTACCCTCTCATTCATACATTCTACTATGGTTTCAGAGAATCCATCCACACTGCTACTGTTCAAGTAAAGCAAAACCTATATTATGCCAAGGTCAGTGGACTTGAAAAATATTACACAATGTGGATGGCCTCTGCGTTCTCTTTGGCTTCCCATATGGCACCCTGAGATTTTCTTTCAGAGCATTTCTCATAGTATATTTATTTACCTGCATAGCTACTTGTTAATATCAATCTCCTTCATCAGACCATAACCACGTTGAGGACTGAGACTGAGGCTGTTTGTCAACACTTTGCCCTCATACTCCACCTCAGAGGGCAGTAGACTTCTTCAAGAGGCTAGATACCAAATATTTTTGGCTTTGTGGACCTCCCTGACAACCCTTCCACTGCAGTGTGACAGCAGTCGCATCTACTATGTAAACAAACAGGCACAGCTGCCTTCCAGTAAAGCTTTATTTACAACACAGGCAGTGGGTTGGGCTTGGCCAATAGCTTGTCAACCCCTGATCTAGCATAATAAATGATTAATAAATCTACATTAAGTATAAAATAGGATATGTTTGTCTCATTTCTGATTCTCAACAAGGACAAAGGACAAGACTAAGCTGTGGTGATGAGCTAGAATGGTGTGTAGAATGGCTAGGTGTGGAAAAGGCAGGAGGAATTGTAGGTGGGCAGACCATCTGTTTTTTGTTCTGGGTGCTGGCTATGTAGTAAATTTACTGTTTGAAAACATCAGGATGCACACTCAAATTTGAATAATTTTCTGTATGTATTTTCTGCATTGAAGTTGACAAGTTAAGAAACAAATACATAAGCAAAGCAAATTAGGGCTAAAGAGAGAAAGCAGGGCATCGGTGCCTTCTAGATTTGTGTTTCCTTCATGACAGCTACAACAACAAAAAGTGCCTTCGCCACCTCTGAGTGTAGACAATCAGCTGTTCACCTACTGGCAGACTTGAGTGAAAGTACAGCACATCTCTCAGTTCCATGGAGAAAGTTAGTATCCTGCCCCAAGAGACATTTGAAATTAAAAAAGACCTGTATTCTTCAACCTCACTGAGCCTTCATTTTCTCATCTCTAAAGTAATCACTTCTGGCCTACAGCCCTATTGTGAGGATTAAATTATATAATGCATATAAAATGTCTGGAGCAGTGCCTGTCATTAATATCCATGATTAGAGCTCAAGGAATGTCACTTAATAGTATCCATAGAAACTCACAGTGGAAAAAATGGTGCATGGATGTGTTCCTCATCCTTTCTTCTGCCTTCTCCACTTTGCTCTGTGCCCTGGGGTTCACCAGTAGCAATGAGCATGTTAATGCCTCCTGTGCCTTTTCTGGCTTCCAGTGGTGCGAGGTCAGATGCATGAAAGAGAGTGAGGTCAGGGTAATTATTCCCCCAGGTCTTCCCAGCAGCAACCCTTAATGAAAGGGATGTGAGTAGCCCTTTTCACAAGGCTCCTTGAGGTGCAGTGCCCCTTAGCACTCCTTTGTCTTTCCCCTTAGGCCAACAGGTGGCAACTGCTCTTGCTGTTGATAGCAGGGACACTGGAGCATTCCTGTAGTTTCCCTTCCCTGCGCCCACACCTTTGTCCTCTGCCACCAGGACTCTGCCACCCGGACTCTGCCACCCCACCCCAGGCCTTTGTCCATATGGCACCCAAGTTCATAGGGATGAAGAATTCTTGCATTAAAAAGTGAATTTGATTATGGGGAAAGCAGGAAATGGCTGGAAAAATCCTGCTGTGCTTTGTTTTAGCTCACACAGAAGACTTGAAAAAGCAAGGGGCATTTTTTGCCTAGATCCCACACATAGAAATCATAAGGCTTTATTTGCTAAATCTGGACTTTCAGCCTGAGTCTTTGTTTCAGAATAAAACAGCCACTAGTGACTGATCTAGAATACAGGCTTTATGTTAGAGTGGCTGTGCCCAGAGGTGGGCTGTACTGGGAGAACTTTGAGTGGGTTTTGAGGGAGCTTCAAAACTCAGCCCATTCCCAAGACCAAGACTGCTGTAAAGGAGCAGTGGATGCCAAAGGCCTCAGGGCCTGGGGATTTGGGAACCTTGGTGAAGTGTTCACATCCCAAAGGGTCTGATCTGGCCTCTCTGAATGCATATGTGGGCTTGGATGTGAATTCTACAGGAGGGACCATGATGTGCTGACACAAGAAGTCTTTTTAGCTAGTATTATTGGCACCATGTAAGATCCCCCTGGAATTCTTTATAATCCCAAGGGAAAGTAGAAGTGATCCCTAAACCATCAAGCTCTCCTGCAGTGTGACTCAACTTGGGCACCTAAATTACATTTTTAGCATACCCAGTGATGCTGATATGAATAGTACTTTGAGTACAATGGGGTAGAAGTTATAATTAAGCCCTATTTTACTAATAGGAAGACAGAACCTCTGAGAGTCCAAACTTCTCCAACTCCAGGCCAATAATGTATTAGTTGAGCAAGAAAAAAACTGAACAAGTTTCCATTTATTGTACATAGAGCACATCTGTACCAATCATAGGAGCACAATTTTTATTCTATTCTGGGGAATCCTGACCAAATCCAAATGTTTACAAAATTCCAAGAACTGAGTGGTGTTCTGCTCTTTCTTTGCAATCTAGTAAGCTGGAACACTGAAGCTACCAAACCACCTTGGCTCAAATGTTTATTAGGTAAGGCCTGCCTAGGACACTTAATCTATGAAGTTGCCACACAAAAACAAGAAATATTCCCCACCCTACTATTAGGTGCTAAGCTTGGAAAATCAAGTAAAACAATCAAGTTAGATGCTTACAAAGTCAGCAAAAAATGTTTACATAGTTAATCTTCATCATCAAAACTCAGCCACAACATCATCAAATATATCTAGAGAATAAATGTAAATTACAGGTATAGTTATTCCATTTGCCTCCACATACCACAAACACACACACACACACACACACACACACACACTTAATAGCTATTTGAGATTTACATAGATACTGGTCTTCAGAAATATGTGTTTATAAACTGAGATCTGAGATTTTTTAAATGACAAATGCAAAGATCAAAACACCATTGCATATTTCTATAAAGAAAAAAACCCCATAATTATCAGCACCAAATGTCCCTGTGTATACCTAGAGAAATCAGTGTAAGCATTCATGACTGCATGGAGGTAATAGCTGCATCAGGTTTCTGATATGTGCACACATGGCTACAGTTTGACTCTAAGTTTAGTTGGAAGAGTCTTGGTAGGCAAAGCCAAATGAGAAACAGATAAGATTTTGCACGGAATTCATAAATTATGGTAAAATTAGGACCGATCAATTATTTTCATCTTAGATCTAGATTTCAAATATTCAGTTTCATTGACCATCATAACTATCAAACTGTCATAACTATAAAATATTAAAAGTTAATATTTCAATATTCAGGCTTGTCTCTTGTATATGAAAAAAGCATAATGTTCCGTGGTTCTTATATTTTATCCATTCCAATATCTTTAATATCTAACTTCTGTATTTAATCCTTGCGGAATCAGTTATAAATTTTGAGAAAGGCATATCTTCTTGGCTTCTATAAATGGCAACTTTTCAAATTTTAATTGGAATCAAGGAAAACCAAATATATTTAGTGGAAAAGGCACAAAAATCTGATGTTAAAAGCCTCATGTTTGTTTCCTGGCTCTCCCTTTTACAGTCCATTCATGAAACATATCCAATTTCTTAGCTTTCTTTTCTAATCTGCAGCATGGGTATAACAACCACAATACCTATCATGTAAGATTGATTAAAAGACTAAATATACATTTATGAGAAAATCTGTCAACCATAGAATTATATCCACTTCTTTCATGTTGTTATAAGGCCAAAGTTCTTTCCTAATGACACTTTCCTGTAATGGTACAGGAAATCTTACAGTATGCCTACCATGCTCCAGGCATTCTACTAACACTATTTAAATCTTTGAGCCCATTTAAACCTCACAGCAACTTTAATGTGTTGTTATTATTCCTGTTTTTCAGATGAGAAATCTGAGGCACAAGAAGGATTAATAAACTTGTCCAAGGTCACACAGCCAGTAACTAGCATGGTTGGGATTCAAACTCAAGCACTTGGTGCCTGGGCTCTTATCACTGTACTGTAGGTCCTCAGTATGTCTACAGTAAGTGCTTGTGTTGGAAAAAATCAATAAATATGACACACACGCTAGGATTCCATCATCAAACAAATTTAGGAAATACTAGTTTCAACTAAGTTAACTTGGTTTCTTGGCTCCAGTTCTCCCCATATCCTTTAACATGTACTGAATCTCTTCAGATGAAGTATGATGGGCAGCACCCTCTGACCCCATCACCAAATGAATCCAACCTCTTCTTCAGGCATCTTAAAGGGTTAGTGTTCCACAGAACATACTTAGGCAAATGCTGACGTTTGAAGTACAATAATAGCAGTGCCTTTGAGTACTTACAAAACAATCCTTTGAGGCACGAGAGACAAATATATAATAGACACTAATTCCATTTATATGTGATCTCTGTTTTGTGCATTTCTTTCCATATTAATTGGGTAACCCAAAGTAAAAAATTTGTAAGCCTGTAATCCTCTTAAAAATCATGTGTAAAGGATACTTTAATTCTAAAGAAACTGTAAAGGATGAATTTTTTCTTTCCCAGGACGTTGTCTGAGGCTGACATTTGGAGGAGAAAGAGGCACAAAGAGCGAGCTGAGCCTTCATTCACCTTATTGCAGTGAGATGCTGCAGAGCATGCCAGGGCAGGACCAAGAGAGCTCTAGGAACTAGCTGTCCACCAGTGATTAATGACAGCATAATGACCCACTCACCCCTTTAAGGCTCTTCTCCACCTAGGCATCTGGAATGATCTCTGGGACATATGGAGAGAAAGGGGGATGACACTGGCTCCAAATCATTCAGAGCCTATAATGACCTTATTAAATACTCCAGTGTAAATGAACCTTGGTTATTGAATCCCTAATTTTCTGTTGCTAATATTAACTCTACATTACTTCAAACCCCCTCCTCCACTCACAGCTTACTCCCAATCAGGGAGACATTATAGGCCAGTTGTTACTACCTTAACACAGAAACTGAAATAGTTTTTAAAAAGGGATCTAGACATCCTCATTGGGCATTACCAAAGGAAAAGATTGTAGTGAA
Organism: Heterocephalus glaber; assembly: GCF_000247695.1. Next base: position 1,657,062 of record NW_004624773.1, read on the forward strand.
CAACATAACTGACCCATTTTTTAGAAATCCTATGACCCCTTATAAACTACACTGGATGTGCCCCACCAAGACATCAGTACTAGCCTGGTACCATCACTCAACTTCTTCTCATAAAATGTGCTTCCCTGTGTATTCATGACACACCCATAATTACGTTAAGATATTGCTACTAGAGTAAGCCCAGAATTCCAAGTCTAGAACTCCACATGGCATGGATGGTGAGAATATCTTTCTCTACATTTTGACCACATGATGTCATTCCTCTGATTGATGCAGGCAGTTTAAAGAAAGATTTGCTGTTGCTGTCCTCACTTCTTCTTTCAACCATATTAGCCTTGGAATTAACCTCAGTTCACTTTATTACTTACTATTCATCCTCTCTGTCTCACAACAGCCTTAAGAAAAGGAAAGTTATTGATGGAGTCCAAAATCTCAACCAGTTTCCCAAAAGTGATTAAAACACTCCCTTTCCCTGCATGGTCTCTCTTCATATGGATACAGATTGGCACCCTGGATGGAATCAATGAACCATTTCCTTGCAATACCTTGTGGCAGACAAGTGGTGTCTATGCTAATACTTGTGCCTCATTGGCGTTGCATTTACTCTCATAGAATACTGCAAGACTGAGTAGGAGCTCTAGGAATATGAGGAACCAATAACTTCTTGACCTTATTTATTTATTTATGGATCTGTTAGGTACATTATTTTACAGGTTGAAATTAAAACAGTGTTATTTTGAAAAAATCTTTTATCTTTGTAGGAGGATGACATAAGCAGCATGGAGAGGAAGTAAAAGAATGAGATTGCAATGGACATTTTTGGTTAACTTTAATGTCAGTTGAAAGTAACGTTAGAAAGTAACATTTGAGAGAAGCAAAGGAGAAGCAGAAGTAGATATGGAGAGCCTTTGGATGGCCCACAGGTCCAGTGATCCACTAGGACCCTCCAGAGCCAGGCTGTCCTTGGGAGGAGTGCTGTGCCAATCAGTTATTAGCCAGTACTATTTCAGAAACAATGACTTTGACTCAAAAGCTAGGGTTGACTGGAAGGAGGCAACAGCTGGAGACTACCAGATAACCACACATCTTGGAACTTTCTTAAAGGTGGATCTTAAGTTTATGTACTTGCCAGGACTTACACCATACCTTCCATCCCTTCCTCAGGGTGGACCAGATATGTGATTTAAGAAAGCCTCTAATTACACACTCTCAACAATGGGACCCTCATTGATGCAAACTGCTATAAATATGAGCAAACACAGACACCAGACAGAAGGCACATTAAATATAGCCACAAAAAGCATTAGTGGTCTCTTGGACTTACAAATAGTATTTTAAAAATCTGAACATATTTGTAAGTAGAGGGGATCTCTAGATATAGTCTATAGATTCAGACAACATATTAACTCATTTTAAATCAATAATATTTTAGGGTAAATTAACTGAAACAATAACTGTCACCTTGGAAAACCAAAATCAGGAAATGGGATACATGGCAGGTAACATATTGATGAGGAAAGGAGGTTCTAGGCAGCAATCGACAAACACAGTCATAATGAAAAAGTTTCATCCTATCTCCCAGTTACTAGTAAATCAAGCAGACAAAATGCTGAAAAATACACAAGAAATCTGAATATAATTAAAAGTTTTTCCTAATTTTTTTTTTTTTTTGGTACTGGGGATCGAACTTGGGTCCTTGGGTTTGTGAGGCAGGCGGTGGAACCACTGAGCTAAATCCCCAGCCCTTACCCTAATTTTTCAATTAGACACGACCCTTGCAGAAACAGCCTTCAAAAGCAAGATCAAGAAGGCTATAAATGTAGAAATCTGTGATGGGTTCTCTCTCCCTCTCTCCTTCTCAGCTCTGTGTAAATACACGTTTGTTGTCCTTGTAGGCTTGCTGTAGTCATGGCACATATACCACCCATTCACAGCCTCACCTCCATGCCCTCTGTGTGCTTTCTCACCAGTGCTATTTGTCTTATAGCAGCTGACTGTGCCTGCATCAAAGATGTATGTGCCTAGACCAGAGTCACAAGCCAACAGATTCCTAGGACATAAGTTACTTGGTATTCATGAATTGGGCACTTGCATGTCTGATAATGAATTGCATGAATTGCATGAATGTTCCAGTGCCCTTTGATACATAGCTCCATGTGATTTTCCTGAAGTCTGAATGTCTGAGATTCTGACCCAGTTGTACCAGTCATTGAACTTGTAAGTGAATTTTACAAAGTGTTCAGCACTTACCTGTCCACTGGCCTAATTTTCTGAGTTTATAATCTGTCTCTCTTTAAGAATACAGGAGGATTGTTTTCATTTTTCAATGTACATTACTACATTTTATGGGAGAAATTTTATGCTCTAGGAGTACTACAAATTTGAATATTTTTAAGATTTCAAGATACCTCTTATGAATATTGGTATCTTTTTTAAAAAAAGAATATAATAAATATATTTAGGACCCTACATCTCATTTCATTAAAATATTACTTCTTAAAAAACATTGATGTATCCTCCATAGAAAATGGATTACATTCCTTAGGTCACAAGTCATAAAAAATAACAGAGCACGTGCTCTTAACAATTAAAATAGGCACAATGACAAATATTTAACTAAAAGGCCTGTCCCAAAATTACTAAAAATATCATGAAGGGGCCCAATAGCCAATAGATGGTTTATACACATTAGGATAATTCAAGGAAGCTTCAGTGATGGGGCTATTTAAAAAGTGTGAGCAGATATCAGGAAACCACAAGGAATAGTGCAGATCCCCAGGGTAAGAGTGGAGGGGTACTATCCTCAGGCCCAAAGAATCAAGATCCAGAGAAGGTAACCACAGTTTAAACTAAAGAAGTCATGTGAGAGGCCACCTCCAAATGAGAAGGACCTGAGGCTGAGAGTACAGCCATTCCCAGGCCCTAAACAGACAGCACCAGTGACTCTATTCCCAATATATTTGCAGTTATTTCAGCAACTAAGCCACAGCACACCATGGAAAATGCCCACTCTAGCAGTCCAGAAGCTGGATGTCTTTTTATTGCCTTTTCAGCAGAGCCAAGAAGACAGTGCAAAGGTGATCTTAAGTATCCTCTCTCCCTTTTTTTTAGCAAAGAGGGAGAGGTCCCCTCAGCTTTCTGGTTAGACAGTTAAGAATGGTCCAAGAGAACAGCACCTGTACTGATACAGTCACCACAGTTCTCTTGGTCTTTGGAGCAGGCAATTGGCCTCTGGGTTGAGGGGAAATGCTTGGCTTTGGATTCTTTCCCACTGGGATTAGACAGTCAAAACTATGATCTGAATAATTTTCATTTTTAGCTTGGAAAAAAAAAAATCTCTTCCAGACCTTCCCTGTAGCACCATGAACATTTGAGCTGCCCCATCAAATGCTCATCTTGTTTTCAGACTTTCTGGCACAACCAAGTTTCATTGAACCTGACTTTTAGGGCAATAGTTACTGACAGGGGCCACTAAGGTGCCTATATCTTCCTTTCAACAGGAATACAGAACTTGCTGTAAAATAATAATAAACGTTTGTAACAGCCTTCCCCAAACATTCTTACATCATCACTACTTTCATTCCATGCAATCATCACCATCAGCCCTTAACTACAGAGGCAGCCCCCTAAATTCCTGGAGTGTGGCAGTTTGGAAACCTCAGTGCTAATTCATTTTGCATTAGTGGTTAGCAGCATAAAATCTTGTCTCCTGGCTTTGAGAAGTAAATTATTCTTGGAGTACTATACTTAGATGCTTTGAGTTTAATTACCTTGTAATTTTGAGGTCATGTTATTACCATGAAATTACATGATTTTGCAAATTTGTTTATAGCCTATAAAAAGGAAGACTTTGGAAATGAATGTTGCTAAATTGGTCCATTGTAAATAGTTCTCTTTTTTGCTTAAAAAGTAAAAATGAAAAGCTTTCCTACCAGAAAAAAAGTAGGCTATTTAAATGCTTTTTCTTTTAAAATGTTAAGAACCGGAATCTTGGGCCGGGGATTTAGCTCAGTGGTTCTGCCACCTGCCTTGAAAGTGCAAGGTCCTAAGTTCAATAACCGGTAACAAAAAAAAAACCAAGAACCAGAATCTTGAGTTAAAGATGTCAAGGTCCCTCCAAGAAGAGTCAGAGAATCTTCAATGGTCAGGAGGCAGGTAGCATTCAGAAAGAAGACCACTTTATTAAGGTAAAGGGGTCAGATATAAGGAGAATGGTCTTATGAGGGACAGTAGTCAGAAGTTCACAAAAATTTGTCAAGTTTTGTCCGTGGAAATTCACAAGCATCTGGCTTGATCTGTATTGCACTTACCATAGAAAATGATTCTATTCTGTCCAAAGTACCTTTATATAACATAAGAGAATGAAGTGAGACACTATTGTTTTATAAGGGGAATGTGTTAGTTACTTTTCTCTCCTTGCTGAGACAAAATACCCAACACCCAAAGTTAAAGAGGAAAGGGTTTATTTAGCTTACAGTTTGTAGTGGTTTCAGTCCATAATCAGCTGACTCCAAGGGAGGGTGGCAGAGGGGACAACAGTTCATGGGGGTGGAAGACAACAAAAGCAACAAGAGGTGGGAGAGGCATCGCAGAGGAGAAACAGTTCATGGTGCTCACAAGGCAGCAAACAACAGGAGTTTTAACTGTGCTTTTCTGCTCCTTTTATTTTATTCAGACTACTGGGATTAGGGTAATACCAAACCAATCACTCACATGCAGTGGTTTGGTAATCACATGCCCTTAATCCTAGCATCACACATTCCAGATTTAGCTACCTTCAAAAAAGACTACATGAGGCTCTAGACACAACCTACAACAGGGAGTCAATATATTTCTCTCTCGTCTCACCCAACAGCCTGACTTTTATATCCTAAGAATTGGTGGCAGGCAATTTTGCCTCCCAAGAAGAGTTGCTGACTGTTAAGGATGCCAATTGGTATGAATTTCAGAGAGGATAAAGGCCATGTCCTATGTGGGCATGGGCTTCCCTTTTTTCCTTGCTCCCTGAAGGGATAGTATGAGCTAAGGGTTGTTCCCAGCAGGACTTGAGACATCTCTGTCTGCTCCTAGCTGCTCTCTTTCCTTTCTGTGGGTAACTTGGGAAGGGGACTCAGTCAAGCTTAGTCTAGTTCTATTGCTCCATTGATGGTAGGCATTGAACTTTCCTTATATCATGATGATGGAACCAAAGTCTTAGCCTTGACCATTGTCAGAGATAGGAAACAGAACCATCTTCACAACTTGCTTTATCTTAGGCTGATTTTGTCTTACTGGGTTGGAGAGAGGATCCTTAAATTGGGTCAGTCTATTTAACAAGAATGCTACTTTGATGTTTACATACAATCACAGTAATACCTAGTCACTTCCACTGATTACTGTTCCTAGGCATGTGTCTTGCATGAAGACCTCATGGGGAAAATGGGTCACTGGTCCAAGGTAGAATTTGTGTGTTTCTATGAGTTCACCATCAACTAACAGTTGACCATTCTCTGACTTAAATGACTAGAAGGGATTCTGGGATTGTAAACTTTGGCATTTTTAATATTTCAATGACCTTTTAAAAGAGTAAACTCAACTTGTAAAATGACATTAAGTACTTTTTTTAAAAGTTCTTAAATGTTTAAAAAATAACATTATGAGATCCAAATGTTGCCAAATAATGATTAAGAATAAATATTTTACAAATATTGCTTTATTTACTTTTTGTCTGCATCCCAGAAACTGTAAGCAATTGGTATATATATTCAGTGCTGGAACTAAAATGGCATGACATATTTAGCAGCTTAATGTTTTATTAAAGTTAAGCCAGCTGGTGGAGATTTGGTAACTGAAGCTGTATCTCAACTTGTTATAAAGTATCTACTGTTGAACTGCACTGGAGGCTAAAAAGCCATCCTGTGAATTCAGGCTATAAGCAGCAGTAATCTAACTCTTGTTACCCTACAGGCTAGAATTTTATATTGGAGGCCAAGTTTTATACATGACTGTTTATAGATTTTGTAATTTCTATGCTTCTAAAAATGAATTTTCAATAAAAATAAGATTATGTTCTGCTGAGGAAAAAATGTAAATTCATCAAATCTCTAATTTTGCAGTAACCAATGCTACTAAGGTCCTCAGGGATACCAAAAACAAATCTGAATACAAAACAATAGAAATGAGGATGAGACCCAGTCCCTCAAGGACTGAAAGGTGGCATACCAGCAGTAAGAAAAAGTTATCATAAGAATGTGAAATGGCTTTCTTCCTCAAGTTGAGCCCATTTTAAAATAGATATACATGTAATTATTACATTATATAAATCAAGTATGTTTATAAAAGGTACTATGAAACTAAAGAGCAGAAGCAGCAGACTTTGCCTAGTTAGTTGAATGGCAGATATGAGTTGATTTTAGTAGTCAATGAATGGCCTTTCAAAGGTAACAATGTTTATGCTGTCTTAAAATATTGATTGAAGTTTGCTAGATGGAGAGCAGATGTATTAGTCAGCTTTCCTAATGCTGGGACACAATATCTGACAACCACAACTTAAAGGAGGAATAAGGTTTAATTTGGTTCATGTTTTAAGGGGATTCAGTCCATGGATAGCTGGCTCTGAGCCAGGAACATCACGGCAGAAGAGCCTGACAGAGGAAAGCTACTTAGTTCATGGTGACCTGGAAGCAGAGCAGGAGAACAGCACCAGAGAGGAAGGAGATAGAGAGGAAGGGACCATATGTAAAATCCAAGGCCACAGCTTCCTGACTCACCCAGAAACACCCAGAAGTATGCTCCTCCAATCCCCTGATCAGGTCCCAAAGCCAATCAGCTTGATACAATCAAGCTTAACTGTCACGGCAAGGAACAGAAATATGTACATCAAGAATAAAATAAGGGAAGTGGAAAGTATATGTACAAAATGTCATCATGGAACTCTATTAGAAAAATCTAGAAAACTTTTCTGTACATGGCCCTTTCCATATACAGAGCTTGCTATGACAGTGAGCCCCGATGAGGAACAACACTTTTACTTTTATTACCTGTTCAGTTATATCTGATTGAATCAAGAATGGACACCTAACTCAATACATTGGTTGTTAAGTAACTAATCCAACTGTTTCAAAAGAAGAGATGAGACAAGACCTGAATAGACTCACTGGAACAGGTGACAATAAAAAAAAACCACCTGTACTGTTTCCTGACTTGTAATGTATTAATGAAAATATAGGAGGTTATATATACTACAGCAGGGCGTAGCAACTATAGCCATTGGGATAATCAAACCTAGGGCTTAATTTTGCACAGCCTGAGCTAAGAATTACTTAGGTAATTTTAAGACATAAAGATGGAGGTGCATGAAGTGGGACAGGAGAAGAAGGAAGAGGATCTAAGAATTACATTGCCTTACAGCCTTTATAGAAAAGATTTACCAACCCTGCCTATAATAACAACTACCACGGATATCAAGGACTTTCCCCTTATATTTTCTTTCTGGAGTTTTTTTCTTTTTCAGCTTTTATTTTTTATCAGTGTATGTCTGTAGTACATAATGATCATGTTCCTCATGGTGAGTTGGCCAATGTATATAACACACCTTAGTTCTTTTCTCATCCCATTCCCCTCTGCTCCTTTTCTCCTCCATCTCTTGGTCCCTTTCTTTTTTCCAAATGATCTGTTTTCTTACTACGTATTATCTACATTTTATTTTGCTCTTTATTTAGATTTTAGGTTTCTCATATAAAAATCCATACAATATTTAAGCTCATGTGTCTGATTTATTTCACTTAACATTATAGTCTCAAGGTGCATCCATTATTCTACAATGACTCAAGTTTACTCATCTTTATGGCACCGTAGCACTCTCTTATGTACAAATACCACATTTTCCTTATCCTTTCATTTGGACATACAGGCCACTTCCAAGATATAGCTATTATGAATTGTGCTGCTATAAACATGACTACGGATGTATCACTGTAATATAATGTCTTTAAGTCTTTCAGGAAGATATCTAGAAGGTGAATTGCTGGGTCAAATGGAATTTATATTTTAGTTTTCTGAGATATCCACACTGCCTTCCAAAGTGGTTGTACTAGTTACAGTCCCACCAATAATGCAGAAGTGTTACCTTTTCCCCATAGCCTCTCTAGCATTTGTTACTATTTGATTTCTTGATAATACTCATTCTTTCTGGCATAAGATGAAATCTCTGTGTTGTTTTAATTTGCATTTCTCTAATGCCCAGAGAGTTCTTTGGTTTCAGATCTGATTTTAAAGTCTTAATCTACTTTGAATTGTCTTTTGTACATAGTGTAAGAGAGGGGTCTAGTTCTTGTGTTTCTTGCATGAGGATGTCCAGTATACCTTTATGGAAAAGTCTCTTTTCTCCATTACATGTTGTCAAAAATTAGTCAGCCACATTTGCAAGAATTTATTTCCAGCCTTTCTATCCTGTTCCATTAGTCCATGCACCTTTTTATGCATGTACCATAATGTTTTAATTATTAAAGCTTTTAAAACCATTTAAAATAGGGAAGCAATTCTGCTTTGCTCTTCTTGCTCAAAATTGCTTGAGCTACTGAGAGCTTGTATGGTTGAAGATGAATTTTAGGATTTCTTTTCCATTTCTATGAAAAAGAGTATTGGAACTCAACCCCTGAAGCACAGGTATCAAAATAAAAAACCAACAAGAGGGAGTGTATAAAACTAAAAAGTTTCTGCACAACAAAGGAATTAATCAACAAAATGAAAAGGCATCTGATGAAATGGGAGAAAATAGTTGTATATCATTTATGTGAGAAGAGGTTAATATTCAAAATGCACAAGGAATTCATACAACTCAGTAGGTAATAATAATAATATGATTAAAATGTGCACATGACCTGAACAGACATTTTTCTGAAGATCACATACAAATAGCTAATCGGTATATAAAAAAAATGCTCAATATCACCAATTGGTCATTACAGAGATGAACATCAAGACAACAATAAAATATCACCTCACACTTGTTAGGACGACCACTATCAAAAAGTCAAGAGATAAGTGTTGCTGAAGATGTGGAAAAGGGAACCCCTGTACACTGTCGGTGGGAATGTGGAGTGATACAGTCATTATGGAAAAGAGTATGGAAGTTCCAAACCAAATTAAAACTAGAACTAAATGTGATCTAACACTCTTACTTCTAAGTATATAGCCAAAGGAAATAAAATCACTATTTTGAAAAGATATCTGCACTCTCATTACCCACTGCTGACTATTTAAAATAGCCAAGTTATACTATATGAAAATAAACTAAGTGTCTATAGCCAGATAGTTTGAAAAAGAGAATGTGATATGCTATATAAACAGATAGACACAGATATAGAGATAGATAGATAAATAGATAACATAGGTAGATTATCCCAGATAGATAGATAATATAGATAGATAATCCCAGAACTCTGAGAGGCTGAGACAGGAGGACTGCCAAGTTCCAGGACCGCCTGGGTAGCTTTGCATCTTAGCAACACCCTGTCTCAAAATTTAAACAATTTTTGAAAAGGACTAAAGATGTATTTTAGTGGTAAAGTGCCTCGGGTTCCATCCCCATTAACCCCACCCCACTCGCCACACACATACACATACAGACTAAAGCAGATACCTTAAAATTTTTGTTGTGTCTACACTAAACCCAATAAAACAAAGTTCTTTTGGTTTCTTAAAATTATAAAAAGCCTTGAATTTAGAGAAATTGTAGGACAGAAGTTATAAAATAAGGTTGGAGTTAGATTAGAAAGGTTTTGTATTTCTTGCTAAACAGTTTCTTTTGGGAAGTCTTAACAGGCTTTAGTTAATACACAAAGGGACTCCTATAAGTTTTAACCAAAGAGACACATGTTTAGACCAGTATTTTGGAAATATCACTCTAACTACCACATTAAAAATACAGATCAGAGGGCTGGGGATTTAGCTCAGTGGTTTCGTTGCCTGCTGCACAAGGGCAAAGACCCGAGTTTGATCCCTGGTACCAAAAATAAATAAATAAAAAGAAAAAAAAAACAGATCAGAATATGTACTGAATGAGTGATGTGTCAAAGTGGGAAACCAGTGAGGAAGTTATTGCCAAGGACAAGGTGTGAGTAGATGTGGATCTGACATAAAACAGTGTTCATAGGAGTGAACAAGACAAGTGAGATTGAAGAAACAAGACATAAGAAGTAGAAATTTACAGGACTTGATGTGAAGGAAAGTGGAAGACAACAAGTAGTGAGGAAGCCTGAGATTTATAGTATCAACAGCTGAGTGAGTATTAAGATTCATAATTCAGCCAGGTGTGGTGGTTCACACCTGGAATCCCAGCACCCTGGGAGGCTGAGACAGGAGGATTGCCAAGTTCCAGTCCAGTCTGGTCAGCTTAGCAACTTAGTGAGACTCTGTCTCAAAATTTAAAAAAAAAATGTTTTAAAGGGCTGAAGATGTATCTCAGAGAGAAGGGCCTGGGTTTAATCCCCAGTGCCACAATAAACAAACAAACAAACTGACTGATGCTTAGCAGGAAGATGGAGGAAAAGAATTCAGCTCTTGACCTATTAACCTACTCACTTCCTTTTCTCCTTGAATATTTCTTCCTATACTAGAAAGGAATATACTTCAAATAGTTTTCTATTCAAATTGTGATCTTCCAGGAATGCTTCTTATGTTGTTTGATATCATAAATGCCAGGTGGGTTGGTGACATTTTTAGGTGTCTACACTGAAAGCTACCATTTTGAAGTAAATTGTAGCATATAGAGAATCTCTATCTGATTTATTTCTTCAACTTGGGCTGACCAATACACCCCCACTGACTTGTCCTAAATTTGCACATTTGAAAATGGAAGTGTATTTTGCTACAGTTTTGCTCAGATTTTCTCTCTGGAATAAATTGGAAATATAATTTAATACCTAACAGTAGCTAAGCTAATTAAATCAGAAGCAGATGGAAACAATTTTTAACAGATTGAATTAATTGTGTGCTAAAGAAGCAATGAAGTTATGTGATGAAAATTGGAGTTACAAATCATAAGAAGCAATAGGTCTCACATGCCTGTTCAGGGATTGATAAAAGTCCATTAGTGCACCACTACCGTAACACTGTCTGCAGTACATTGAGCTATGTACTAATAAGAAGGTCAATACATTGAACATATTTAACTCCATCAAACATGTATGATTATAATATATTATCAATAACCCATGTCTTATGTATATTCTGGTTCCCTCTGTTCATAAGCTGTAATAATTGTGACATCACTCAGATGTCATTTCCCTGTAGTACTTGTTTTGATCACCTACCTGGCTGCTCTCAGATTCTTTCCTATACTTTGTCTGTGCTGCTCTATGTCGTGGCAAGTGGAAGGTTGCAAAGTACATTCCCAAACTCTTTCATGAACTGGTTACAACTGGGTTCAGCCAGAGGAGGTGACGCTGAAAAAGTGGAAGTCAAGAAGGGAGCCACCAGGACATTTCTGCTCCTTTCTGTCCTCTTCAGGCAGCTTCTTGTCAGTGCCTGCCTCTCCTGCATGTTCCCACCCCCTGCTGGTCACACACTCCCTCTGCCCTCCTTTAACCTGAGATTCCATTGCATAGCTATGTCTTCAAGACTCCAGCTGTTTCCTGACAGTCAAAGCCACAAGGCCTTCTGTCCAGTGCCTCCTCCAGGTTCCAGCTCCTTCCTGGCACCCCTGACTTCTAAGCTGTGATGACACTGCCTCCTCCCTTAGTCCCCCGCTCCTTTGTACCTTCTTCCACTTGCTGAATTCTAGGTTGATTCACATTTCCCTGTCTACTCTCAGCTCTTCCAACATCTCTGCAACTAGATCCCCCTATAAAATACCCTCTTTCAAGTAACCTGGAAAGGGTTCTCTATGTATACAGAAAAATGGACCAAAGCTGGTGTCCAGGGTTTCTCTAGAGTTATGAGCCCAGTTTTGTGGCACAGATACAAAGGGGAGATTCTGAAATCAGGCTTGGGTGGGGAGGAAAATATGAATCTAAGAGGATCTTTTGCTCAGTGGCTATCTCAGAAAAGAAGTGAGCCAAGGCCCTAAATGGGCTGTTTCCCTCTGCCTGCCCTACCTGCTCCTTCAGCTTTTGATACTCTCAGGGTGCAAAGTCACTGCAGCAAAAATGCACAACCCATTAACAATCTATTCTCCACATCCTTGTGATAAACATGCCCAAAGAGAAGACTTGGCTGCTTCCTCTGAGAATAAAATTGAAAAAAAGGAGAGACATTAATAGATTAATAAATTATTGAGAGCTAAATCATTATGTAAACAGCATCCTTTAAAAGCAGTCTTTTGATGCCTTTTGTAGGATGGAAAAATGAGCTGATCTAACCTCAGTTAAGTCACCTGACTCTGGCATGTTTGATTTTTTTTTTCAGACAGGAGAAAGCAACACCTTTTGCTAAATTGAAAGGACTTAGAACAACCAGGCAACTAGCAAGCAGGAGAACAGAAGCAACAGAGTCTAGGATAGAAGTTGACCTGTTGACTCTTGAGCCAGCAGAGCTGGGTTTGAGTCATAGCTCTTTTGTCTACTATCCTTGTGATTTTGTTCTGTAATATTGCTTTAATCCTGATGCCTCAGTCTTCTGAACTATAAAAATGGGGATAATGGCACTGATCTCTTTAGATGGTTGTGAGGATTAAATAGACATATTTTTAAAGTATTATTGTAGTGCTGTGACTGGACTCAGCAAGATCTAAAAAAGTAAAGAGCTGAAGAAATGTGAAAGCTTACTGATAGTGTTATTTATTCACTGGAATGAGAGGGAAGTTCTTAAAAATGTGGACTGTGGGGCCACATCCCTTGAAATTCTGATTCAAAATGTCTGGATTTTTAACAGATTCATACCTAGGGGCTATAAATGCCTCTTGACCAAAGATTCCATTATGTGAAACATTGTCATTTTTATTTCATTCTCTACCTTTTGGCAAAAGTTCCTCTGAATCCACTTTTCCTTTTCACCAGTGAACTATCTAAATTCTAAAGTTGCTTTCCTGAAGCATTTTGTTAATCAGGGAAACAGAAAGTAAATCAAACCACACAAGACCTGGGAGAGGTTTGGCCACTCACTGACCAGGTAGTGTTAGACAAGTTTCTTCACTTCAAATCATAGTTTTCTCATTTAAAAAAATGAAATAGTAGTATTCGTCCTATAAGATTTGATCTCAGGATCAACAGAGAAAAAGGATATGAAAGCATTTTGAACACTAGAAAGTGTTACAGTAATATAAGTTGTCATTATTCTATGAAGGTGATAGAATTACAGTCTCAATTTAATAAGGAATAAACAAGGGAGAGTTTTAATGTTTACTTGATACAAACTGTAAGTGGTCAAAGCTTACTTTTCTCATTATAAAGCAAGTTTTTTTAAACATCTCATTTCAAGTCCATGACATTTCACTCATTTTGGTTATTAAACTATCTGAATTGGATTCTGGTTAGTCTTGCCCATCTTCAATCACATAGGCAGCCCAAAGTGCTGTCCCTGAGCCTGACACAGGCTGCGCTTATGGTATGCACCAGTAGTATGGAGTGAGGGTGGGTGCGCCCACACCTCTGAACCTGTCCTGCCCTGCCCTTTCTTCCTTACCTTGGGAGAAGGAGGGAGAAACACAATGTTTCCTTATATCCTATCTCACAGCACCATGGTGGCTTGGTGGCCACTTTCCTCTGTGAATTGTTCTTGCAGAACATTGACCAGGTAGCCCTTTCCTTTCTCTTTATCATGAAAGCTGGTGGATCCTGGCTGAAAGAATGACACCTATGTCAATTCTGACCAGAAAACTTGAGGGCCCAGTGGAAACAGATTCCTGTTTCCCTTCCCATAGCAACACCTGTGTTCCGGGTGGCTCCGCCTACATCAGCCTTTTTCATTGGGGATGCCTTTGACGGACATGAAGAGTGGCATGTGAGTTTGAAACTTTGAGACTTTTGGAATCCCATTCAGCATAATCTAAACTAGGCTGAATAAAACAAAGGTGTGGGTAGAAGCCAGAGCACCCAAAGAAGAATACCCTAAGATAAGCCAGCCAGCTCGAGCAGCCTCATATTAGTACTCCTGAGAATAACTCATCACAAGCCACACTACATTTGGCTATAGAGAATAAGGAACAATCTTGATGGCTACTTTTCTGAACAGTGGTCAGACTCCCCATTTATTTATCAGACTGGTGCCTGTGGTACTATACTCTGGTTGCTGTGGTTATCATGGAATCAGTGCTGGTGGAGGAGGAACTCACATGTTTGGAAACTCAATATCAGTTTATGTGGATAAACTGAGGAGTTGAAGAATGAAAAAGCTGTTTTTTAAATACCAACTTGCAACACTTGGTAAAATTGTAGAATTAATTTAATAATTTGAAAAGACCATCTTAAAAAGAAATAAGATTTAATTTGAAAAGACAAGCCATAAATTGGGAGAAAATATTTGCAGAATATGTATTAGTTTATGGACTTATATCTACACTATCCAAAGAACTCATAAAGGCTGACAATGAGAACACAATGCAGTTTAAAAATTGCCAAAAGGTGTAAGCAAAGATAGTATCAAAGAAGGTATACAGAGAGTTAATAAACATATAATGACCAACACCCTCTGTCATTAGGGAATTGTAAGGCAAAGCCACAGTGAGATACTAATACTCACTTATTAGAATGGCTTAAGAAACTGAATAGTGAATGCTGCAGGTGATGTGGAACAACAGGAAATCCTTTTGATTGCTGGTGCAAATGCAAAATGCCATAACCACTCTGGATGAGAGTCTAGCAGTTTCTTGCAAAGCTAAAATAGTCTTACCATGCAATCCAGCACTCATACACCTACATATTTTTCCAAATGAGTCCAAAACTTATGTCCAAAGAGAAACCTTCACATGAATTTTTTAGGCGCTTTATTTACAATTGCCAAAAGGTGGATGGAGGGCTGGGGATTTAGCTCAGTGGTTTTGCCACCTGCTGCGCAAGCACAAGGACCCAAGTTCAATCCCCGGTACCACAAAAAAAAGGTGGATGGAAATAAGATGTTCTTCTATGGACATAGACATACAATGGAATATCAGTCAGAGTTTTAAAAAAATTGAGCTACAAAAACACTTGGAATGTTTTTAATTTTATATCGCTAAGTATGATTGCTAATTTTCTGTGCCAATATAGGTAGGCCAGGGAACCCAGTTATTTGGCCATTCTTCTAGATGTTACTATATAGGTAGTTTTAGATGAGAGTGATATTTAAATTGGTAGACTCTGAGTAAAGCAGCTTACCCTCCATAATATGGGTGGCCCGCAACCATTCAGTTGAAGGTCTGAATTGAAAAGGAGTGACCTCAGAAGAGGAGGAATTTGCCAGCCAATGGTGTGTGGTCTCAAACTACCCCCTAGTTCTCCAGCCTGGCAACTTACTCTGCAGATTATACTACATAGTTCTTAACCACATGACATTCTGGGAAAGGTAAAACTACACAGACAGTAAAAAAAAAAAAATCAATGGTTGCCAGAGGTTGAGGAGTTGGGGTAGAGATGAATAGGTGGAGACAGGATATTTTAAGGCAATGACATTATTATATGTGATAATGGTGAGATTTATGAATTTATTTATTTGTCAAAATCCGTAGACATATACAACACAAAACCTTAATGTAAAATGTGCATACCAGTTAGCAACAATGTGTCAGTATTAGTCCATCAATTGTAACAAGTATAGTGCACTAATATAACATTAATAATAGGAGAAATCTAGAGTAAGGAAGAGAGATAGGAAGTCTGTACTTTGTGCTCAGTTTTATGTAAAATTAGAATTCTTTAAAGAATAAAGCCTACTATTTTTTAAAAAGATAAGACTATTATTGTCCACTAGTGGGAATAGTACTTATTGTGTTGTGGAGGCAAAAAAATCAACTGCTAGGGCTAATGATGGATCTGAGGAACATGAAATCTATTGTACATTATAGGAAAATACTTTGGAATTGGAAAATCTTACCACTGCCATCTGATTGACTATGGGATCATGGCAGATTAACCACAATGAGTTTATATTTTTTCACAACTAGAAATAGTTAAATGAGATGGAGTTGTCATGAAAATTAAGTGAGAGAATATATGAAAACTTGTTAACATTGAGTGGCTCAGAAGATGGCAGAGATGTAATCATGTAGCTGATGCCTAGAGAAAAGAAGGGGGGGGGAAGAAATAAAAAATAACCAATTTGAGACTCTATGAGGGCTTTGGCATACTGCACGGGTTTTTTTTTATATTCAATTACTATCATTATTACTTTCAGCAACCTAATACACAATATTCAGGTATAACCCTACCTGGGACTAGGTATAACCCTACCTAGGCTGGGTGGAAAAGAGTGAAATCCTTGAAAAAAATAACTTTGAATCATATAAAAACTCCTCCTTTTTCACAGAGAAGGGCACAAAAGGGGAATCATCTTACTAAACTCTTTTTTTTTTTCTTACTAAACTTTCAGTAAAAAGAGAAAACAGAAACATAAAGAATTCTGAACAATTTCTAGAATAAAACTCTAAGAGAAAAGTTCATATATTACCTCAGTGTCCACCTTTAGTTTAAATAGTTTTCAATAAAAGTTAAAAGCCAATCAGTTTGAGTGATTTTGAAAAGATTATGATTTCAACACAGTTTAACTTGAGTCTTACAACATATTTTCCTCCCTGATGTGAATGATATGCCAAAGAGAAGCCAAGTAGCCAGGTAACGTGCCCCAGTTTCCTCAACAAAGGCTGAAAAACTTTAATTTTCTTAAACAAAGAGTCTTGCCCCTGATTTTCTGGAGGACCTCTATTTTAAGCAGCTCCTCTTATTCTGCTTCAAGGACTCTATTTTTTGAAGTCTTGATTTCTCCCAGATGCCAAACTATAGGAAGTCATATGACTGGGGCTGAATCTACTGCATCAGGTCTTACATTTAAAATGCTAAAGAAGACTTCATGTTTCAATAAAGAAGACTTGGAAAAGCATCTCATTTGACTGGGGACAGAACTAAGGGTAATTTGCCCAAAGTCTCACACCTAGTAAGTGATAAGAGAAGGTTTCTATCCAGATCCTTGTGACTTCAGAGACCACTTTCAGCTATACTTTTCATTTCTGTGTCCTCGAACCCTGACACCCAAGTAGTTCTGTCTTTGGGACAAATTCCATTCTAAAAGGTGGCAGGTGGCAAATTTAACTTAAAGGGGAATCTCATTTTGCCCAAATCTATTAAGAGTAATTAAGAATATCAAAATGGGCTCAAGCTCATGAAATCCTGATTTCTTACCTTCAAAAACAACAACTGTCTTGTGATTCTGTTAAACCATGGTCCCAACTTCTCCATCACAAGCCTGTCTGCTTTCTTCTCGTCTTCCTCCTCACTTTGATACCCTCGCTCCATAGGGCTAAATCCTGTGACTTTTCCTCCCTTCACTTCATTTCACTCTCTGCTCTCACCCCACTCTCCCAGGCCATTCTCCTAACTGCTTCCCCATAAGGCCAACACCTATTTCATGATGATAGCATTTTCGTACACAAAAACTGTCTTGGAACCCTTTATTGGAAGCAAAGGCAGGGAAACAAGAAGAGTCGAACATTTACAAATTATGCTAATATTTGCCTTTCTTCACATTTGAGAGATGTCCTAAGTCAGGTCCTAAATCTCACTCATTTCTGAATTTCTCATTTACAGTTTCTACTTGCTCAACCAGACTATATCACAGGGGCAACTGTCTATATATCAGGCTGATCTGATAAAGGCTTTGTACCCTCCCTAATCTGTGAAACCCCTATTTCTAACAGTTACCCCCGGTGCACTCACTAAATTTCTACTTGTCAGATTAGAGTTTCTAAAAAATGACTGTAGTAATACATATTTCATCCTACATGCTCTTTTTACAGTGTGAATTGACTTTCCTCCATCAGAAAGCAGGGTCAATGTTCTCTTCCCTTGAACCTTGGCAGACTTTATGAACTACCTCAATCAACAGAATATTGTGAAAATAGAGGCATTTCAACTTTCACCTTTCTCTTGGATGGCTCACATTAGGGAAGCCATGGTTATACATTTAGGCCCATGGGAGAGGCATTGATGCCTCCAGCCAAGAGCCAGCACCATATTTCCAGACATGTATGTTAGTGACTCACCTGGGACATGGACCCTTCAAGCCTTCAGGTGCTTGTGGCCCCAGCTACCACAGGATTGCAGTGTTATTAGAGATTCAAGTGAGAATTCCACATCTGATCCCTTCCCACATTTCCAACCAACAAAAACTGGAAGTGATAATATAACAATATTATGTCACTGAATACTGGGCTGATCTTATGTAGCAATGAATAAATAACTGTTAATACCTAATCTTAAATTTGTACCAGCATTGTGCAAATCAATTCAGGTTTATTATACTGCACCTCTATTGAGGGCAAAGTGTTTTCAAAAGGTTAAGGCCAGAATAGGCTGTGGGGTTCTTTTATTGCCCTGAGGAAACAGGCAGCACTTGGGCCAAAGAAACATTATTCAGAAAGAACATTCAGTCTATTCAAAAGTTAGATCACTTCTAAGAGATTCTAAGTTTTCTCTAAGAGACTGCCTGAATTGATCTGATTGCTATGGCAGGATCTTAATTCTATGGATGAATAGGAGGATTTGCTCATGGAGGTGAGAATTTAAATTCTTTCTCATTAGAGTCCTGAGTGGACTCTGCACCATTCAGAGATTATAACATCCTCACTCTGTGAGTCTCCTTCTGTGGTAGAAGAAAACTTCCATCTAGCAGGAATGGGCAAGGGAGAGCTTTTGGAAGACTGCTTTAAGAGAATCATGGGAGTCCAGCAATATCCCAATGGTGTTTTAAAGGTCAGAGAGACATTTGTGATGCTTTACAGCACACACACTGGATGGGCAACCAGCACAAGATGGAAGAATCACTGAAGGAGAGCCATGATATACTATCCAGAAGAACAAGACATGCTGCAGGAAGATTACAATTCATCACATAAGCTATTTGCTCAGCAGGAAGGATCAAAATGTGGAAATGCAATTTTTGCTTTTTGTATTTTCCTCCCTTCTCCTGAGGACTCACCTGTTCTTTCGTTGGCTCAGAACCCCACTAAGTATCACCTGAGATGTCTCATGGAACACAGGAAAGGGGGATGCCAGTGGAAAAAAAGTAGAGCTGACAATTTTGAGACTCTAACTTCAATATGAAACTGAGTATTTCCCCTCTTTGACCTGAAAACAATGAACAGCTACTTAGGGAAGTCACATTTTGGAATATGTTTTTCAGTCAATTTGACCCTTTTTATCTGCAAAAAATGAAGGATCACTCAGGTTTCCTTAAGCCATTGGGGTCATTATAAATATGGAAATGAGCAAGACAGCAAAATAGATATGACTTTGGTTCTCAACACACAGATATTTATGTAAGAAATATCACATTCCTTAATTTTCTAAATCAAATCAAATCAAATCTAGTATTGCCACCACAGTGGTAGAAAATCTAATTTTCCTCATTTTAAATAAATGGAAGAATTAGAACTTTGGGACCTATGGAGGTCCAGCAAACTTGGAAAAGAGATTCCGATGATCATAATTCATTATGGGTAGAAGCTAGGCTAAGCTTCCCCAATTTCATTCAGAGATGCTCATGGAATGCACTTATTTAAGATTGGGCTTCCAAGGCAACAGCACATAGTCCATGCTCTCTTTACACACATATGTCACTGCTGTAACCAGCTGCCTCTCCTAGGTGCCATGTGGAAGGATGCACTCACTGTCCTCCAGTCCCTGCTGCCAACCTCCGTCCTTTTGCCAGAGGCACACAAAGTGTGACTGGGAAGAGTGCTCAGTCAGTCAAGGGTTTAGGTAATAAGAGGGCATCTTACCTATAGAGGACATGAAAACAATAATTAAATTTACAAGTTTACTTTTTAAATATACCCTTCAGGCAATTTAAAAATACTCATCCCTCCCAGGTGTGGTGAAACACACCTGTAATCACAGCACTATGGGAGGCTGAGGCAAGAGTGTCACAAGTTTGAGCCCAGCCTGTGCAATTTAGCAACTCTGTAAGACCCTATCTCAAATTAAAAGACACAACAACAACAATGAAACACCACAACTCATTTTTGTCAAGAGGCAGACTGTCTCCACTTATCCTTGGTCTGCCACTACCTTTTGAATGATAAGAGCGTAGCTCTTTTAACTCTCTTCTGCCACACTAAAAATTTCAATCTTTTGTACATGAAAAGCCTTATATGCTGGCATCATGGGAAGAAAAGGAAATAAAATACATCTAGTTTTATTGGGATGAGAATCTGAATGGTCCAGCAAATCCTCATTATTCTCATTGCATGGAGCTTTCCCACTTGGCTACATACCTCTGACCTAATAAGTGGTGGGGTATGGTTATGACATGTCTTAACGTTGACTTATGTGGAAAGAACTTCATTTAAATGGGATGCAGGTATACAGATATAGTGAGTTAGTCTATGCAAAAGAATTTCAATTTGTTGAATGGCTTTCAAGGTGGGCAGGTGAGTGGGAAGCGATGAAACAGTTTAGAGTGGCATATGGCTTGAACTCTCTCACATGCCTTCACGTGTGGCTCTGGTAGTTGAATAAGA
The DNA here is from genome assembly GCF_000247695.1 of Heterocephalus glaber. Next base: position 1,677,688 of record NW_004624773.1, read on the forward strand.
CTGTGCAAGATCAGCTTTCAAGGCCAAGTACTGGCTACTGACTTGATGAGAAAATTCATTCTGTCTCAAACTCCCTGCCTAGAGAGGAAGATTAACAGGATTAAGATAAGTCCTCAGAGGATGCCTACAGGGATAACAAAAAATACTAAGTGACTTCAGCAGTAGAGGATATTTATCTATTTCAGAGCTTAGGGTAAATACCTGTTGTTTGTTTCATCATTATTACTAGGTTAAGGTATCTTTCAGCAAAGAGGAAAAATTGAATTTAAAGCACTGCCACTCGACTTCCTCAGTTGCGCAGAATGCGCAGAATCAGCCCGCTGCAGACAGGCAGGTCTGTGGACGCCTTAGCAACATCCTGAGTCACTCGGACCATGCCAAATGAGCCTACGCCCAGGCAGCAATCCACTGGACACCCCCCACCCCACCCCCCACTCCTCTATACAGCCACCTGGTTCCACACTACACAGACGCAGAGGACACTGGACCACCAGACCACTATACTGGGTAAGTTGGAGTCATCTTCACCTCCCATCAGGACCGGGACTATCTTCAGGGGAAGGGCAGCTGGAACCTGCAATACAACTCTGCAGAGTTCAACCCTACAGGAGGACAGGGAGCTCAACTTGGGACTGGCAGTCAGAAATCTCCCAGAATCTCACGCGTCTGCAACTAGCTTGCTGAGACTCATTGACTTATATCTGCACACTGCAACCCACGTTGTCTATTGTGACAGCAGAAACATACCCTGAAAGAGGCCCTTCATCTTCATGGTTACTTTTTATTCCCAAAATTGGTTTTATTATTTTGGTTTTTTTCTCTTTTCTTTTCTTTTGCTCCACTTATCTTTAATTTTTTTCCCTACTCTTTGCAAGTATTTGTTTTTCTTTCAATTTTTCTTTTCTTTTCTTCTTTCTTTTCTCTTTCCTTTCTCTCTCTCTCTTACACTCACTCTCTTGCTCTCCCACATTGTTCATCTTCCCTTTTTGTCCCTGTTTTGGTCCTCATTCAGAGTTCTTCTTTATTTTCCTAGTATTCTCTTTTTCCTTCTCACCTGTGTCCTCTGACCACACTGCTAACCTTACCCTATCCTTCTTCCCATCTGTCCCTCC
>NW_004624773.1:1683124-1717054 GCF_000247695.1 Heterocephalus glaber
GCCAACCACCATCATTGGAGGAAAGATAGCCTATTTAATAAATGGTGTTGGAAAAACTGGATTTCAACCTGCTAAAGATTGAAACTAGACCCATACCTATCACCATGTACCAAACTAAGATCGAAGTGGATTAAAGATCTAAATATTAAGACAGAAACACTAAATTTGCCGGAAGATAAGTTAGGTAGAATTCTTGAAGACATTGGCATAGGAAAAGACTTCATGAATAAAACCTCAGAAGCATGGGACCTAGCAGAAAGAATCAACAACTGGTATCTCATCTTATTAAAAAGCTTCTGAACTGCAAAAGAAACCACCAACAGAGCTAACAGACAATCTGCAATATGGGAAGAAATTTTTAGCAGCTGTACCTCAGACAAAGGACTACTATCTAGAATATATAAAGAATTGAAAAAAATCAGATCCCCCAAATTCGAAGACCCAATTCAAAAATGGGCATCTGAAATGAACAGACATTTCTCAGACGAAGAAGTAAAAGCAGCAAACAAATATATGAAAAAGTGTTCAACATCACTGGTCATTCGAGAGATGCAGATGAAAACAACACTGAGCTTCCACCTCACCCCACAAAGAATGGCTGCTATTAAGAAATCAACAAATAAATGCTGGCGGGGTTGTAGGGAGAAAGGAACCCTTCTCCATTGTTGGTGGGAGTGCAGACTGGTGCGACCACTGTGAAAGTCAGTATGGAGATACCTCAAAGAACTAGGACTGGAGGTCCCATTTGACCCCACTCTTCCCTTGCTGGGTATCTTCCCCATAGAATTAAAAGAATCATACCACAGTGATATATGTGCACCCATGTTCATAGCAGCATAGTTTGTAATAGCTAAAGCTTGGAAGGAGCCCAAGTGCCCATCAACTGGAAACTGGATAAAGAAAAGGTGGGTTTTTTAATAAAATGGAGTACTACTCAGCCATAAAGAGTGAAAAACTAGAGTCATTTATAGCTAAATGGATGCATATAGAGGCCATACTCTTAAGTGAAATAAATAGGACACACATGTGTAAATACTGAATAGTTTCACTAGGGTGAGAAACTGAGAGTATAAACAAGGGTTAAAATGATTAAAATGAATAACTGATAATTTGAAATAGGAAAAAAGTTCCAAAGATGGAGTGAAGGGGAAAGGAAAAGAGGGAAAGGAAAAACTATGAAAAAAGGAAAAACAAAGGAAATGAAATCTATGTAACTAGGGAAGGGCGGGGGGTGAAGGGCACACAAGTAATGGGGAAAAAATAAGAACCAAGATATATCATGTAGAGGTACAAACACCCAATGATAAATGTAAATGAATTGTATACCTAAAATGTACCAATAAAAGAACTGAAAAAACAAAACAAAACATGACCTCCCCACTAAGGGCCATGGCTGAGGCCAGAGTAATGGCCTATGAAGCTGTGGGGTGATATGAGGTAACATCTGAAGCTCAGGTCGGAGTAATCGCACCCAAACTTCATTCCCACAATTAGTGCCTTCATAGCTTGAAGGACAATGCTCTGATACAACCATGTATTTTGTCTATCTTGCTTCTAATTTGAAAATGCTTAGACTTCTCTTTAAAGCCTTGCCCCCATTTGTTTCCATTGTAATCTCACGTACTGTACATCTATACGTGCACCTTTACCCTGATTGATGAATAATAAAATTTGGTGGAAGAGATGGGCCAATGCCTTTTGCCAAAGGAGCATTGGCCTTCCCATTTCACACTTTCTCTTTTAAAAAAATAAATCAATAAAAAATAAAGCAGTGCCACTCAAAGTGTGGTCCATGAGCCAGCATCATCATCATCCATGGAAACTTGTTAGAAATAACCTTTGTTACTTCAATCAAATGAGAATGTAGTTATTTACTACTGCAGCATACCTCAACTATACTGACTAATATAACTATGCATCATGACTCATGATATGGACCAAAAGTAGTGCTTCAAGAAAAGTTATAGCTCTAGATGTGTAGACACAAAAAAAGACAAAGGCAGAAAATCAACAAACTAAGAAATTCAATAAATGAATTAGAAAAAAGTACAACAATAACAACCCCCCAAAGTTTAACTAGAGATGAACCATAAAGCTAAGGGTCAGTTCTTTGAAAAGACTAGTAATGTCAACACATCTCTAGTGAGCCTGACCAAGAGACAGAGAAGGCACAAATGTGATAAAGATCATTTGGAATGGAAATGAACTGTATTGATAAGGATAAGAAAAACCAAGTACTCAAAAAATAACCAAAATCTGAACAGCCTAAAATCATTTCTGTCACAATCCAGTTCAGGTCTATTAGCTGCACTTGGTGACTCCCCTCCAAGTGCTGACACAGGCTGTAAATTGTCCCTACTGATTCTCAGTAGGAGCAGACAGCCACCACCAGGAGCAGTCAGCACCAGGGTGGATTTGAACTGTGCATCTTAACTCTAGGATCCCAGCTTTTCAAATTTCTTCTCTTCATTTTATCTTGGAACATGACCCTGCATTTTACATGCTTGGATATTTGGACTTCGTGTATTAGTCATGATAGGCTGTGTTGTGGCAGTAAGAACCTATGCAACAGGACTACTTACAATGTGTTACCATTTTATAGAGCTTGAAAACATCCAAAATGAAGTAATATATTATTTAAATGTATACACATCATATAATACTATTTTATAAAAAAGCAGGGGAATAATAAACATAATATTTAAGAAATAACTCTATTACAAGGTGCAGATGGTAGTCCAGTGCTCACACCAGACCTTTTGCCCTCACACTGGCAGGAAGTTACCCCATCAGTGGGTGGAGACTTCATAGGGGCCTAAGCATCTTTGGGAGCCTGAGCCAAAGCTGGAAGTGAAGTTTCAGCTTGTGACCATTAATTGTTGTATGTCAACTTGCCTGGATCAAGAAATGCCTAGCAGATTAGAGGAGCATATTCTAGGTGTGTCTGTGGAATATTTCCAGAGATGATTGGCATGTAGTACAGCAAACTGAGTGGGGCAGACCCCCTCCAATTGTGGGGGTAACAACCAACAGACTCATAGCCTGGATGGAGTAAGAGGGAAAGGAGGAAGTTGGCCAGCATTTGGAAGAGCTCCACTGTGCTTGCGGCAATGAATCTTTTGCTGCCTTTGCCTGTGGACATCAGACTCCAACTTCTTTAACCTTCAAACATAGATTCATACCAGCAGTTACCCAGGGAGCTTCCGGGTCTTTGGTCTCAGACTGGTGCTATTTTCTTAACTCCTTTTTTTCTGCAGCTTCTACCTTGCTGTGAAAAGCTACTGGATCTGCCAGCTCTCTAGCATGCAGATGGCAATTGTGGACTCTCCCTCCTTTTATCCTGTAAGCTTATCTAATAAATTCCCATATATTCTCTAGAAAATCCTAAGCAATACAGAGCTGGAGCCCAAGCCTGGGCTTGAGCCTTGGTTCAACTTTGGCCTTGGCCTTTGACTAGCAAAACCTAAGATCCTTGGCAATATCGGCACAAACATACTTCCTGGGACAGGCAAGACTGAGCTTACAACTGTTATCGTTGGGATCTTAAGACTTAACCACCCCAGGTTTTACAAGGGTCTTAAGATTCTCAGAAAGTGCATTTATGACCTTGGTTTTTCTGGCCTGTATCACCTTGCCAAAACACACATTTTTCCAGGAATTTGGGGCCTCCCTACCTAAGAGATTCATATCAAGGTTTCTTTTACTATTTCTGTGCCATTTTCAGGACTGATTATATGTGGTGTGGTTCTTAGACTTGGCCAAGTCTACACTGTGTGCTGCATCTTTGCGTTCTTGAATTGTGTAGGGAACAGGGGAAGGGGATGTTACCAGAACCTCTACTGTAAGTCCTAGTCTCCTTCGAGCCACGGCAGCACACAGTGAATTACAGGAAAGGTAGAAAAATGAGACTAAGAAGCTGAGCTTTGGGTCTGATCAGTGCTGCTCTGGGCAGCAAAGACAAGAACCCCTAGCTTGCAGCACCTTTTATTCAGTACATGGGGAGAAACAAATATAACAAATGAATATGTAGATTTTAGTACTTCACATTGGGATAAACAAGGTGTAACAAAAGACTGGGGGGTGGTGGAAATCTAAGAACAATGAGCAACTATGCAGATGAAGATTTGGTTCCTCCCAGGGTGTCTCCCACAGGTGTGGTCTTGTCCTGGATCATTACAGCATCACGGGATCATTGAGATCTCAGTTATGACCCGAGGCCAAAATGGAATTATGTCTTGGAAAGCCATAGCTGGCCTGTAGGTGGAAGAACTAGGCCTAATCAAATGATTTTTCCCTAGAATTATGTAGCATTGCTCCCAACAGAATTGGGTAGTATGTTCTTGGTATTCATTTTGTTATCATATTTTGTGTCTCAAACAGGTATACATATTATTGTGCATGTATTAAATATTCTCTAATAACTCATAGTTTTCACTCTAATTTTTAGGCCTCAGCTTCTCAGTTTCTCAGCTTTTCCATCTATGAAGTGGGAATTACAAGTCTTGTTTCTATTTCCCTCATTAGGAGAATATAGGAAGAAATGAATATTTTAAGATTTTAGTGCAAAAAGTTTCTGTGTATCCATTTCCTTGGCTTCTCCAAAATAGGAGAAGCCTTAGGAGAGTAGAGAAATGGCAAGATATTGGTTTCCGTTGCTCTGTGGTTGTCTAGCAAATGATCTCATGATCTCAAAACGGAACAGTCTTTCCATCCATCTTCTGGGGCCATTTCATGAAGTTGGGCCACCCTGGGGTTTGCTGTATGAGTCAGTTCATTAAATCAGTTTCTCATATTCACACAGAAGGGAGCTGTGGGACAAGAGAAAAAAAAAAAAGAAAGAAACAGTAAAGAGAAGATAGGCAGGAACCAGGATGAGAAGACAAGTGAGACTGATTAGATTTAATGACTCTATTTCCCACCTATGAGCTTCAGGGGCCCACAAAATACTGAAGCACATTTCATTTTCTAATTGACTTGCCTACCCAAGAACTAAATGGTAATTCTCTTTAACAACAAGCAGGCCTCCTATAGCAGCAATGACCTGAAGTCATTAACTTGGGCCCAAAAACTTTTCTTCCCACTCCCAAGGATATACTTTGGGGGTCCCACAGAAAGAAATTATTTGTCAATAGTAATGTACAAATGCAGGAAATAATCTCAGTGCATATTTTCCAGCTAATTCTAGCCAAGAGAGTTAATGAGCAATAATAGTTTTATTAAGCTATAGCATTTGGGGCAATATTTATTCATCGGAAACAGCCTAAGAAATGTAAATGCTAAAACAAAAGACATTGCAGATTGGGAAAAATAAGCAAGCAGCCAGTGAAGCTGAGTAGAGCTTTGCAAAGGAACCATAAAATGTACCTAAATGCATGAGAGGAAAATTAAAGATCAAAAAGGAAATTATCATATTCAAGCATTTCTGCAGTGCACAGCCTTGTCTCTCCTGGACTTTGAGGGGAAAACAGTCAGTGGTAATAATTAAGAAAGCCTGCACTTGTTTTTTTAATAAATATTTCATGGTATGTCATCTGCTTCCAGGAGGAGCCATAACACGCCACAGCCACTGCATACTTAGCAGCTGTGGAATGACAAAAACTGGGCTAATTATGCTAAGATCATACAAATTTAGAAGCAAAGGCAGTGGAAGCTGACAGGCTATGTCAAGGGCTATGAATTTGGGTTATGCACAGAACTCCAGGAGTTAGCAGTGTCAGCTTGTTATGCACAGGTTTTACTCGCTGAGGCATCCTTGCTGAGAGTTCTAAAAAACACTTTTTGGCAAGAACAGCACTTCAGGGGCTTTCACAAATGAGTGGCTTAAAGCCAGAGCTCCTGAATCCCTCTCACTCCATCTTAGTTGCTAAGCCTCTGACTGCAGTTAATACTTCCTGTTTCAACTCCTCTGAGTGAGGGAAATTTCTTAATCTGAGGTTCCATTTCCTTATTCATTAATTGCTAAAATTTCGATTGAGCACCTACTAAGCGTTAGACGCTTCACTAGACACTGGTGATGCATTCATGGATGAAACAGGTGTGCCCTCATGGAGTTTTCCTTCTGGAGGGAATGACAGATGATAAACAAATGAACTGTTCCAGATTTTAGGCAATGATATATATTAATGAGAAAGATAAATCAAGAAAGAGGGACTGAAGTGTTGGAGTTGAGTGTCAGTGTTTTAGCAAAGGTAGCCAGGCAAGACCTCACTGAAAATTTTGGAGACATGACAGAGCCATTAGTGTATCTGAGAGCCAAGAATTCAAGGCAGAGGGAACATCAAGCACAACATTGTGTGTCTGATGGGTTGGAGAAACAGCCAGGGTACAAGCAGACTGGAGAAATGTCAAGGAGGATAAGGTAAATAGGAGATGAGGCTGGAGGAACCATGGGAGCCAACAGGTCATGATTTTACTGTAGGTGAGGTACAAGAAATAAATATGGTGAGAAAGGAGACAAGGAAAATTGTAATTTTAAAATTGTGCTTTTGAGAAAACTGCAGCTTCAGGAGACAAAATTACCCAAGGTTATAATGTCTTTTTCCCTTCCATTCTGGAAACTCACTCCAAAATATTCCTAAGGATCTAAGATACAATAAGCCTATAAATTGAGACTGTGCTTTTCACTTGAAATATTGAACCTGAGTTTTTTCTCCAATATTATAGATTCACAGATCCCACAGACATCCATCCTCCAGGAAATAGCATGAGTAAGTGCTTCAAACATAGGTGAGTGGTTTGCATTCCAATATACCACCACTAACAGGACATTAGGAATACACATCCTAGATGACCTATCTTGAGGACACTCCAAGACTACATATGGACCCACAACCCCAGACCAGAATGCATCTCACTCTGTGAGTACCCACAGCTTCTTCTGAGTATGTACTTTTTTCTGCCTAATAAATCTTTCTATGCCTCTCACTGATGGGTCCTGCAATTCCTTTCTGTGATGAAAGTCAAAAAATCTACAACCTATTCCATGAGTGGAGTAATGTGAGGCCCCTCTTGGGGACCTTTTCAGATCCTGTTTGGTGACATAGTGATAGAGGTAGACATCAGAAGATGTAAAGTGGAGGGCACATGTCATCCAACAATCTTTCAACAGCATTACCCTGGTTGCTCTGTTGAGAGTAGACTGTGGTGGGGCAAAGTCAACTAGGATACCAGTTGGAGGCTCCTGAAGCCATTCAGGACAGAGATGATGGTGGCGTGAACTCAGAGTAGCCCCAGATGTCCAGATGGGTAGGACCCAGAGCTAGGGCTGGCAAAACTTTTTCATGGATGTGGAAGGTCAGACTAATGAGGATACAAGGAGGACTCCAAGACTTTTACACTGAACAATTGAAAGAACAGAGTTGGCGTTTATTAAGAAGAAAAAACCGGAAAAGGAACACATTTAGGGGGGAAAATACCAAGAGCTCAGTTTAGGTCACAATCAGATGCTTGACCATATTCAGAAATTGAATGAGCAGTTAGGTATGAGAGAGGGTCTAAGCTTGACTATTAAGCTGGAAGTCATTGTTGCCTGGATGGTATAGCCATGAGACCGTTGACTTCACTCTGGGAGTGAGTCCAAATGGAAGAGTAGAGAACTACCAAGGATACCCTGAGCTCCATAGCCTTCTAACACATGCTTATGTAAAATGGCAAAGGATTATATCTGAAGATGGAAATAATGTTGTATGCCTTGTTGTCTTGTGGAACTTTGGGAGGGAACACATGCAAAGCACTTAACTTTTTATATCCTAGCACATAAATACCAAGTAAATTTAAACTGAACCAAACTGCACTGTTGAAGTAATTCCTATCAACCAGGAGCAGAAAATAAAGCTTAGAGGCAAATAGGAGCTTCCTACCTGATGAGTTTGGAGATGAGATTTCAATCCGTTTTTTAACTTGACATGAAGTATTTTGTCCTCATTTGCCACATTCTTCATTCCTAGTGAATAAGTTTCATGCCCATCTTTGAGGAGCTTCCATTATTAGAGTGGTGGGGGAATCTAAGGAAGGAGTTCACAAATTTAAAGAAAAATTTAGTGACAATCCAAAATGAGAGGTCCTAGACCCACATCCTGGGATCCTTGATTGTAGGAACATGTGGTTCCCCTTTTGTTCCAAGGCTGTTGTATATGACCTGTGATACTACTACCTTCTTGGTAAGATCTCATAGCTATTCATGGAGAGAGAGTTTCCAGGAAGATTTTCTTTTCCTAGTTTCTAGGGCAACTAGAACACTGGCTCTGGCATGATTTACTCTCCCAATCAGAATTCAAGATCCACTTGATGTGACCACAAACAACTTCTCCTTAAACATAGTGCCTGGCAAGTCAAGTTGGAAACTTTTCACCCTTTTAGAGAATTTCTTGACACCCTGTTGGGAGAATGCCAGCAGTTGACAGCATCTACTTTTTTTCCATGGACAGAGTTAGTCGGGCTTCATGTAAGGAAAATTGGTAAAAGCAATTCATGATTAAATGACACATTTCCAAGTTCCTAAATCTTTAATTACAAGTAGGACCACATAGCAATATCAATGTTGTCTCTGTGCCAGCATTTCATATGGCAATTATATCATCTATATCAGGCTTTTGGATTTTCCTCCTTTCACCCTTATGATAACATAGTACAGGTTGTAGGGCTTGTATTTATGATCAGCATCTTCCATTTCATAAGAAGAAAACTGAAAATCAGAAAGTCTCTGTGAATTGCTGATAGTCCCATGTCTTGGAAATGATGATATAAGGATTTGGACCAGAATTACCAGTTGATCTTATAGCTGACTTATTACTGCATAGCAAGACAGCAAACAAACCTTCAGATTCTGCTTTCTGAGTATATATTCCAGTCGCATTCAATCATAGTTAAGGCAACTTTTTTAAAATTTTTATTTTATTGGTACATTTTAGATATACAATATAATGACATTCATCATTGGAAATTTGCACCTTTACATAATCTCTCTTGGTTCTTATTTTTCCCCCTTCCCCTGCCCTCCCTTCAACCCCTCCATCCCTCCCTATTTACAAAGACTTTGTTTCCATTTTTTCATTTTCTCATATTAATTCCATTCCCTTCTTTCCTTTCCCCTACCCCTCCCACTTCCCCTTCCCCTTTGCCCCTTTTCTTTCAATTTCACATTATCTATTATACCTTTTAGTCCTTATTTACACTTTCAGTTTCTCATACTAGGCAACTTTTAAAGGCTTTAAATTATTTTAATTATTTAATTATTGTAACTTTCCTGAGATGGAATTTATAATGGAACATCATCTTGAAGTTACATTACTATAGAAATACTGATGTTCTATGCTCATAGACATTCTCTAAATAGCCAGAATTTTTATCTATGGGATCCTACAGCATCTTTCTCAAAAAGACTGAGGAACTCGTGGATTCTTTTTCCCACCAAACTGAATCAAGTGTTGATTTGGTATAATTTAACACCTACACATTTAATTTCTACACTTGTAATCCACCCCAGATGAAAGTTCTCAAATGTCAAAAGTCACCCACATGTTATTCAAACCCCAAATCCATGTTGGTCTCACACTTTCGTGACTGCCTCCCTCGCACTGCCTACAAAAACATTCATTATTTTCTAAATGTCCTTGTTATGCCAGCCAAAAATACGTATCCACTCAAGCATCCCACTCAGCTAAAGTTTTCTCTTCAATTTTGCTTCCAAATTTGTGAGGAGGGAATGGATATCAGAGAATTTGGGACCAAGCAATTGGTTTTTATAAGGCATATCAGATTCCTTTTTTCTACTTCCAGATAATTGCTTACAGAAGAAATATAACCATTGCCCCAACTAAAAACTGAGACAAGATTATTTAGGATATCCCAAGTTCAAATTTTTCTATGGACAAAGAACCTGCATGAACTCTGTGGAAATTTTTTTTTTTTCATAGAAATTGATGGAGGGTTTGTACCACAAAGTTAATTTTCATATCCTGCTGGTCACTTGGGGCTTTAATGTACTTTGAGAACAGGAAGGAAAACCAGCATTCATTCCCCCAATTAGTTCTTTTCTGGCAATACCTGAGTGCTCTACAAATGGGCCAGACAGTGGCTTTGAGCTGAGAGAGCTGCTACAAAGACACAACAGAGCTTTTCAGTGCCTGCCAACTAACCTGTGAGCCTTGGAATTATTCATCTAATGAGACAAGAAATAACATAGCACTGAGGATGCTGCTGGACTTGATGGAGAGCAGCCTTCCTGATCAGAGGAAAAGGAGAGCCATTGAAACACTCTTTGGTCAGCAGAAAAGTGGATTCAGAGGATTAAGGAGGACTAGTGTTTCCCCTGCCTGCCAAACTCTCCCCACACCTATAAACCAAGCACTCCTGGTGCCCCACACCCCCACCTTGCCATCGCCACATCTGTTGTCCTTCCTTCCTACTCTCGACCTACTCTTGACCCTTCCTCTTTTCTTCCTTTACTAGGTTTTTGTACAAAGTTAGCAGTTAAACATTATTCATCCATTAAAAATCTCATTTTATGCTTTAAGATTATTTATGGAATGGAAAAAAGTTCATAATAGACCATTAGTAAAAAATGGGTTTCAAAACAGTAGGTAATGCATGATTCTAATTTTATACTGAAGAGAAAGAATTTCTAGAGGAATACCAAAACATTAGCAGTGATCTTTTTTAGACATATGGAACCATGAGTGACTTTAATACACTTTTTTTTGCTTAACTAAATCTATTTCAATTTTACAAAAGAATGTATGTTACTTTAAAATTACACATTTCAAGCCACTGCAATAAATTTAGCAAACACTGGTTGCCTTGCTATTATATGCACGACCTTGCAGTACATGCTTAAATAATAAAGAATAAAACAGTCTTTCTTGACCTCAAAGAACTTACAGCCCACCTAGTTGGTCAGAGAAGTTGACCAAGCAATTTAAAGGTGACCAAAATATTAGGAAACATATTTTGATTGTTAAAATACTTTTTAATATTAGAATACCTTTAGATTTACTGAAAAGTTGAGCAGATAGTATAAAGATGTATAGTTGGTATTGTGAAATAGGAAGAAATGTTTCAAAGGGGAAGGGGAGGTGGAAGGAGGTGTGGGGGAAAGGAAAGAAAGAAAAAAACAAGAAAAGAAGGAAAAAATGGAAACAACGCTTTTTCTAATATTAAGGACTTACAGTTTTTTGAGAGGAAGATCACGGATGTAAAATGCTAATTTCATATCCAGGGTACATGCTATCAGCGTGATTGATCATGATGGATGCTAACCTTGATTGATCACTTGGCTGGCTGAGTTATTATTTGCCAGGTTTTTCTACCCTTGCAAGGTTACTGTTTTTCTCATGTCCCTAGTGTAAGTAGTCTTTGGAAAGAAGTCACTCTGCCCATATTAGGGAGCTGTGCTCAGCTCTTTGGCAGCAAAGTATGCATATATATTGCTTCTAGTTTTGCATGTGAGCTTTCTCTTCTACCATTTATTTGTCTGTTCAATCATTACATATACTAGTGTGGACTCAAAGATATTTGTTTTTTGCTCTGGCTTATAATCAATTATTGCTTATTTTCTTGCACATATGTTCTCAGTGTTAGCCACTGGAAAATTTTCAGTGTCCCTTTGACACAACTCCATCATTGTGGAATTTTGTCTTGATATACATATTTCCTTACTTTCACTCATCTGCTGCATTTCCTGCCCCAGTTATAAAACCAGTAATTTTTTCAAGGATCTCTCATACCTTTATTGGAGAGTGGTGTTAGAAACCAGGGTCTAGGCATTAAGTATGCTTACTGTTACTGAGGTATAATTGTTCCCAGGTTGCTGAGGTGACCAAGCAAGAAGATACACATGAATATGCTAACACATGCACACACACAGTTCTATAAATATTTCTGCATGAACCATCTATATCTACCATCTATATCTGTACATGAGAACTGAGATCTCTGAGTCCACTCAGTACTGATGCAGTTCAATCTACTCTTCCCTTGGCTTATTCATAACTTCCTGCTTCAGTGAGATAGATGCTAATAAAATCAGGATCTCTGCAAAAATAACCAAGGTACTAACATATTTTAAAGGTCTTGGTTCTTTGAATACAATGTCAGGGTTGATAGCTACTGTCATGATTAGATTATAGTGATCCTCCTTCCTAATTCCTCAGTGCCTAGTTCCTGGTCCACAAAAGAACTTTAAAACAGTATTTGTTGCTCAAATGAAGTTTCAACTGAGATATGAGATGACATGAATGTGCCATGAGTATAGAAAGGAAGGACAAGGTGAAGCTGAGTGTTTGGGCCAGAGATGCTGCCAGAAAATTAAGAGATGTTCAAAATGTGGACAAAAGAAGAAACATGAAGCCCTTTCATGATGCACAAGACATAAATATTTATAAAGGCCTTTGGTGTTTTCCCTTCCATGCAGAGGCTAAGGAGAGAAGGCTGCCATTCCATCCAGCATACTTAGCTATAAGGACCAATTTCTTCACTGAAAAGATGTAAAAATAGCGAGCAGTCTGTGAAACACTAGCCTCTGTGAATCTATTAAAAACTCTTGTAGACATCGCTACTGAATTAGGTCAGCTAAGAAATGGAGACAGAACTGAATGTTTTTCAGCCTTTCTTCTTCTTCCAGAAAACAAGACCCCCTTTCCCCCTTACCATGCAGTCATTCACGATGTGTTGTACTTGAAGATTAGAAGGCAAAGCCATGCCAGGTTGGCCGCATACCCTTCCCTTTCTCTCTTGCTCATCCTGCATGTGCCTGTGAGCCCCACAGTCTCATCCCATTCTCCCATGAGAACTCATTGCACTGCTGGGCTCATGGGTGGGTTCACTTGAACTTAACACTTGACTACAGTGTCCTGTGTCACTCCTCCCCTCACCTGTCCAGCCACGTTGAACTTCTGTCTCTTCTTCAAACACCTCCCTGGCCCCAATGTCACTTTCTCAGGCCAGCCCTCCCTGACTATTGGATAATCCAGGCTTGTTGGTCACATAACCTCTTAAAACCTACTGAGCATTTAGGTTAGCACAAGAAACCATTGCTGTTAATGGTTTACAGTTGTTAGTTTTAGTCTTTAAAGATCTCAGTCTTCCTTTCAGACTGTGATCTCTTCCATCAGACTTTAAGGGCAGTATCGTACCAATTACTTACTATTGCAGAACAAATCACCCCAGAATTTAATGGGTTAAAATTACAACCATCTTTGTTTTTCTCATGGACCCTCAGTTTGGGTAGAATTGGTTTGTTCCTCATGGTACCAGCTCCCCTGGAGTTGGAGGATATACTCTGAGAGGGCCACCCTCCATAGCAGGCAGGCAGTTCTGGTGATCATTCCATCTGTGCACCTCCACTGGGTTCTGAAAACAAGTTTCCCAAGTGAATGGAATGGTGGTTGTAAGTTTCTGAAGGTCTCAGACTAGAAACTGATTAGTTACTATCGTTTCTTCCGTATTTTATTGGTCAGGGGTCACAGGAGCCAGATTCAAGGAGAGAAGACATAGATTCTCCCTCTTTCTCAATGGGAAGAGGATACTTTTAAAATTTCACAAATGTGATTTTCGTATACATTCCATCCTCATTGTTCCCTAAGCATCTAGCACAAGCCTGACATGGAAGGAATGGAAGGTTAAAGGAGGAAATGTGTGCATGGGCTCTTTTGAACCTGGGAGGCTCTGCTTGGCCACAGTATTTCTGACCTGATTCCAGCTCTGTGACTAAGTTTTACCTACAAACCATCCTGTTATACCAAACCACTGCTTGGACCCTTCATACCAGCAGAGGCCAATTTATTCAAGCCTGCCCCTTGCTTCCCAGTTCATTTCTCATAGTTGTGAGGGAAGACAGCAAACAAATCACTCTCTCAATTAGCAAAAAACAGCAATTATAGACACTTGCCTGAAAATACCGTGTACTTTAAATTAGTTACAAATGACTAAGGCAAGTAATACCCACCTACAGTTGACATTCAACACACCCACAGAGAGCTCACAGCTATTGCTCTAAAATCACTAGGGAAATCAGTTCTGTATAAAGACTGCTTGCAAGGAATCTACCCACTTACGAATCTTGAAAGCAGCCTCATTCATTCATTCTCTCCAACCCACCCTCCTCCTCCATTTATAGGCCCGGTTATCAACCCAAAACCTATAGTGAGCATTTACTACATTCCAGGTACTATTTTAAATGTTTTCCATGAGTTAATTAAATACTGAAACCTATGATATCTATTCTATAATTTTCATTCCATTCGTCAGCTGTCCTGTTGCTGAGACATAATATCCAACACCCACAATTTAAAGGAAGAGAGGTTTAATTTAGCTCACAGTTTCAGGAGTCTCAATACATAGTCATCTGGCTCCAAGGCAAAGACCTTATGGCAGAAGGACTGGTGGAGCAAAGCTGCTTAGCTCACAGCAGCCAGAAACCAGAGCAGGGCAATAGAGCCAGGACAAAAGGTCAAAGGATCAGACATAGATTCTAAGGCTAAACCTCTGTGACCCATCCAGATACACCTAGAAGTGTGGTCCGCTAACCCCCAGAATATATCCCAAAGCCAATCAAGTCGAAACTCCATCCTAACTACCACAATTTCCCTATAATGGACAGACACGAAGATGGCCTCATGATAGCCACTCATGGGGATGCCTTTGTGTGATCTTCTCCTTTTAAGTGTGAGAAAAACCTTTATCTTTTCTCTAATAGGTATTACATGGCAAATGTGATGAGATGCAGATGATCACATTGTAGTGTTCATTTTAATGACATCTTTCTCTCCAGAGCTGGCTTTGAAGAGGCCAGGTGCCATGAGTCTCACAGCCACAAGAAAATAAATCTTGCCAATAAGTTGAGTGAGTTTGGAAGTAGAGTCTTTCCAGTCAGGGCAGCAGATGAGAACCTAGCCATGGTTCACATCTTGAATCACACAGCCTTTCAGAAGACCCAGTTAAACTGCTTCTGGACTCCTGGCCCAGAAAACTGTGAGACTATAAATATAGGTTATTCCAAGCCACTCAGTTTGTGCTGCTTTGTTATCCAGCAGCAGTTAAGTAACACCCATGGGGATACCCAACATGCTATTGAGGGCCCCTGACTTCATAGGCTGAGCCTTACACCATAAGTTCAGAACAATTCTGCAGGTGACCTGAAAAACATAATCTCTCAGCTAGAACACCCTATTGTTCATGGAATTATGACACAGACAATATAGCACTAGAGCACATTACATACAACATACTCAGATTTGCTAGAGTGGCCTTAGGTCAGCTCAAAGGTAGAAATGGCCACCATCCTGTGGCCTAATTGAAAATATTTGGGTAAAATATTGCATCTGTACTAAACATGTACTGACATTTTTCTTATACTTATTTTCTAAATAATACAGTTGAACAATTATTTAAATAGCATTGACATTGTATTTGGTATTATAGGTAACCCAGAGATGACTTAAAGTACACAGAGGGATGTCTGTAGTTTCTGTGTGCAAATACCATGCCCTCTTATATAAGAGACTCACACATATGTGGATTTTTGTATCTACAGGGAGCCCTGGAACCAATTCCACATGATTTTGAGGGAGGCCTTTATATTCCTTAAAGATTTGCAATGCATGTTGGAATGCTAGAAGTACTAGTAAGTCCAGTTTCCTAGCCTATGTCACTCCACAGCATACAGTGGTTTCCTATCCATTTCATCACAGAGGTTTTTTTTTAATCTATGAATTAATACATACTAATATCTCTTGAAGCTATAAGGCATATTATTGTAGGAGATGCATGCTCTTACATTTCATGTTAAAGAATAGCTTTTTAGAAAATATCCAACCTATTATTCTTAAAAAAGGACAGAAAAGACAGTTTATTTCTGTTTAATGAGAGTTTGGCTAAAGGGGTGAACTGAGGATGACTCTACCACTTGGGTCATCATCTAAAAAAATAGGACTCTGAATCTTCTGCTCCAAAGAAGAGAAAATGCAGCTTTCATGATTGTCTCAGCTATTTGAAGGTCCCAAATGGACTTGTCTGGACAGAAGCTTCAGAACATTCACATTAATTACAAGTGTCCATTATAAAGCCCAGGAGTGGCTTTGCAGGCCTTTTACAGATCTGTAAAATCACAAGGCATAAATCAATATAAATCAGACCAGAACTGCCAGGGGTCTTCATTGGGACCAGAAGCATGATTCTGCCATAAAATGATTCATGGCTGCTTCTTCCCTGTCAGCATTTTGTGCCTAGCAGAAGCATTCTTTACCATCTATTCCAGGCACCAGACTCACAGATACAGCCCAGAAAGGGAGCATAATTTGGCTATAAAAATGTTTTAATAAGTGATTTTTATATATCTGAAATGCCAGTTCCTTTACTACATCCTCCCACTCATTTTAAAACCAGTTAATATTTTGCTGAACTTCTGAGTTGTATTCTACTCAGCCACCTCTGCAATCTTTTTTTGCCTTTTTTTCTGCCAGAGCACAAGAATAAAGCTGTCAGATGGTCTATGAAGCCATTTTTCTTGTTTGGCAAATTGTGTAGTGGCAACCACAACCTCCTACTTGCTCTACTATATAATAGAAAAATCCTGTCTTAACAAAACAGAATTCAAATATTCTTTCAATCTGTGTTATCTATAGGCATCTAGAAGGATATAAGTGAAAATATATTTCATATAAATGTTTTGACCTTGTTCCAAGGGAAATGGTTAGATACAGATATTAAGCAGCCTGTGTGTTGACATGATTAGAGATATTATATAGCTCTCCAGCAGGAATATCTCAAGGTTTTTGAACAGAAATAATAAATGTGACTGCTCTTTAAGGGAAGAAGGATACAGCAAGAAAGTGCCCCAGAAGAAGAAGATTAAGAACTGAAGTGAGCTAATGGTATACAGTGGTTAGGCTTTGAATATGATGAGGATTTATGGTTTCAATTAGTGCTGGAGAGCAATTGCAGAAAGTTATTAGCAGGCAACTGGCATTCTCAAAAATGGCTCATTTGTGTATTGCTCAAGATTAGCTGAGTCTTTTAGTTGTTTACAAACACACATGATGGCTTGTATTCAAAGTGCGGAAGTGACTGCAATATTACATATTCAGAGCTCTTTAACACAGGTGAAGCCTGGTGCTTTGGTTTCTTACTACTCCTGTGTGGGCAAAGCAAAACTCAATTTTGCAACATATTCTTGTTTTTTTTTTTAAAGGTAAGTTTCCCCTAGCTGTTCAAAACTCTGATACATTATTTCACATGAATAGCTTCCCCATTCAGCACATTCCCTCATATTTAAAACTCTTAAATGCCTCAAATACTCCATGTTGTGCTGCCTAGAATACAAATTAATTTTTTAAATCTCCCTATTGGATTGTTTTGCACTGAAACCCATAAATTTTTATGTCAGATTTGTGCATATTTTTCTCTTTTAAAGCCTTTGGGATGCAATTCATATAGTACAAAATTTCTCAGATTAGAATCCTAGCTGAGGCATCTGCAAACATAAGAAAAAGTGCTCATTCTCAGGGCATTGAAAGCTGTGTCTGTTTTTTTTCACATTAAAAAAAAATGGAAGGTAATATATCACCTCAAGCCAGCAGACCTTGACCTCAGCCTCCCACTGAACACTGAGCCAGTATCCAGGAACACTTCCCTCACACAGTGACACTAGGATCCCTCATAGGACAACAGGCCTTTGGCCCAGGGTGATGTGCTCACTGTAGAACAGCTGCTATTCCTCATGCATTTGTTCTGTATGGCTGCACAGCACATGGTTCCTTGATCTCAAGTACTTAGAAATATCCATTCCTTTATTTTCCCTATTTATTTTTATCATAAGTAAGCATCTTTCCTTATTTGGAAAATATATATTTTTAAATAAAAATATGTATTGCTGTAAGTCAGATTAATGCATCCAAACCTTTAGTCCTCAAGCTAAGAGAACCTAGTGTAGTAATGATGAACCTTTTAGAGCTTTTAATAATACAAACAGCCCACTATGGCACTTGTGCCACGGGTTTGCCACTACTGACCATGTAGTGTGTGACCTGGAACCTGAGATGAAAAGTGGGCAAAGTCTGATGATATTGGCCTGTCTCATTTCACTGGGTCACATGAATTTGAGCATCCTTCCACTCTGTGAAGAAAAGCTCTACTATGTACCTGTTGCCTTCTGTGGTCTTTTCTCCATGATCTCTACTCCTCTGGTGCATAAATAAATTCAACAAATTCAGGTACCTGTACAGATAAGAGAAGTAGAGATCTCAACAGAATTGTGGTTTCATTCTTGCAAATATTTAATATAAGGAGAAATAAAGGTCTGCCTGTTTGGGACAGAGAATATTAGAGAACCCAAGTATGTTAATGTCCCTAAAAGCCCATCCTGCCTGCAGTCTGTTGTAGATGCAAGGAGCTAAGAGTCTCTTACTCCACCACCCCTTGGTAGTAAACCAAGGAAATGAATATACTTCTCTCACTTTTTTTTCCATTGTGGTGCTGGGGATTGAACGTGGGGCCTTGAGCATACTAAACACATATTTTACAGCTGATACACACCTCCAGCCCCTATTTTCTCAATCTTGATTATCTTGGATCTTGGCTGGAATGTTCTGTCATCATTTGAGACCCTTGAGATGACAGCCAGATAAAAACATTGTTTCAGTGGTGGCTGTGAGCAGATAGCTATGATGTCAACTCCAGCTTTAACAATTTATGTCACGGGGATTGACCAACCAAATGGACATTCGTGAAAGGAATATTGGCTATAGAAAGGATGTTGCTTTACTTGTAAATAATGGCAGAATATTAGCTCTTGAATTTTTAAATGTTATTGAACTAATTGGAATAGTATTCTATGATGGATCCAGAAAAGATAATTTTAACCACCCCCCAGTCAGAGATGTTAAAACAATATGAAATAATATAAATTGAATATGTTTGTATGACTACTATATATATATATATATATGTCCATACATGTATGCATATGTAGTCATACAAACACAAATAAATATGTGTATACATATGTGCATATATATCCATTCAGAGGTTAAAAACAAATAATAAATTGACACAGTAAATTGAAGTCTCTACTTCAGAGAGCTGTCAACTGAGAAGAGAGGGATCTTGGATTTGGATTTTGGATCCACCTTCTCCAGTCCATTACTGGTAGAAAGTTTCTCAGTTCTCTGTCACTTCCACACTATGCTGTGAATATAAATGGGCTGCTAGGGCCAGAGAAAATCCTTGACACATTTTTTGTCATAAAGTCACAAACATAAGTGTCTCAAACCTACATTTATTCTTTAGAATATTTCTAATGATGACTTATTAATTTTTTTTTTTTTTTGTACCAAGGATTGAATGCAGGACCTTACACTTGCAAGGCAGGCTGTGGCACCATGGAGCTAACTCCCCAGTCCAGTGACTTATTAATTTTAATTTTATGAGTTTTATTATGTATATTAAACAAGAGTGCTTAACAGGAAAAAGTCACAAAAATAAAATATAAAAATAAAACTAAA
Source organism: Heterocephalus glaber (assembly GCF_000247695.1). Next base: position 1,702,621 of record NW_004624773.1, read on the forward strand.
GTATTGCATTTTTAATATTTGTTGAATAATAAAGAATCAAAATTTTCAACATTGACTATTTTGTGGTATACAAAGTCTAAAAAAACCAAAAGAATTAAATTTTTATATGAACTACAATGAAAATACCAATAGCACTCTGCAAAAAAAAATTTTTACTTCAATTATCATACCTAAAGCAGATTTACACATGACAACAGCATGTACCATACATACACTGACAGTATATGTTTTTTATTTTCATGGCCTTTTTGTAGGACATACTTGATATCTTGCTGGTCTTGCTGTTTTGATGGGAGGTTTTTATTATATTATACAATGTATAGTTAACAGAAACATGACGTATCAATAAGATAAAGTATTAAATTATAGGCTGGGGATTTAGCTCAGTGGTTCTGCCACCTGCTTCACAGGCACAAGGTCCAGAGTTTGATCCCTGGTATAAAAAAAGATAAAGTATTAAATTATTAATATGTATTGCACATTTAGAGTAAACATAAACATTTTCACATCAGGTGTGTACTTGCTTACAAAACCTAAAAGATGAACCTAAGTGTGTACAGACCCCAGCCAGAAGCCCACCCAGAGAAGAGTAGCATGGGTGTACGGACCATAGCCTGAGACCCACACAGATAACACTGGCTTGGGCACACAGGTCCCAGCCAAAATCCTGCTGGGAAAACAGCTTCACAAACATGCATGCCCCAGCCACAGGCCTGCCCAGAAATCATCAGTAAGTGCATGCAGGCCCCAGACAGACTGCTCAGACTCCAGTGACTCATGTGCATAGCCCCCAGCCAAAGTCCCTTCCAGACAACAGATATGCAGGCAGTCAGGCCCCAGCCAGAGGCCCACCCAGATACCATCCCTAAGTGCACACAGGTCCTAGCCAGAACCCTACCCAGACAACAACAGAGAGCAGGGATCAAGAAGGCCATCATCATGAACCCAGGAATTGGAGCAATGGTGAGCAGCAGAGAGAAGAGCTCCCTGAGGCTTCCTGAGAACTGAAGCCCACTGGGTGAGCAAACAGTCACCTCAACAAAGACACAGCAGACTGCATCTGTTGACATGAGAAGGCATGTAAACAAGACTAATAAAACAGACTTCCAGATCACCAAAGTCAACCCCAAGGGGCAAGGAGATGGAAGAATCTGATACTCAACCACCTGGATTCCCTGAAATGACAATGAAAGAGGGTCTGCAAAAACTAAAATCAGAAATAATTTCTCAGACAGCAACAGAGATTGTGAAAGACATGATTAATAACTCTAGAGCAGACACAGATGAAAAAAATAGAGGAATTGAGGAATATGATGGAATCCCAATATAGCAAACAAATGGAATCCATAATATACATGCAAACAGATATCCAGGAGAGTAAAAACTCCATTGAAAGTTTATGCAGCAAAACGAGCCAATATGAGAACAGAATATCACATATGAAAGACAAGATTGCAATTAGCAATAAGGAAAAGAAAGATTTCTTAAAAATAGCAAGGAACCACAAGAAATCAATACAGCAGCTGCTAGATGATGCAAAGAAGAATAAGATAAGACTGATCTGGGCCAGGGATTTAGCTCAGTGGGTCCGGTGCCTGCCTCGAAAGTGCAAGGTTCTGAGTTCAATCCCTGGTACCAAAAAAAAAAGACTGATCAGAGTCAATGAAGAAACAAGAGATAGTGCAAATGACATTCAAAAAAAACTATTCAGAGAAGTAATGGCAGAAAACTTCCTGAGCAGTGGAAAAAAATTTGTCATATAGATGAATGAGGCATATAGGACTCCAACTAGCCATGATGAAAAACAAAATACACCTAGGCATATAATAGGCAAGATTCCAGAAACCCAAAAGAAGAACAAAATCCTACAAGCAGTTAGAGAAAAGAAACAAATCACATACAAAGGAAAGCCCATCAGAATCACAGCAAATTTCTCAACACAAACCCTCAAGTCAAGAAGAGCCTGGAATGAAGTATTTCAAGCCCTAAAAGAAAATGACCTCCAACCTAGACTGATGTACCTGCAAAACTATCTTTCAAAACTGATGAAGAAATATGATACTTTCATGACAAAGCATACCTGAGGAACTTCATGAATACCAAACCAGCACTCCAAAAAATTTTAAACAAAATCCTAGGATCAGACAATGAGGGTCACAACCCCATGAACCCCAGCAGAATAAATCCATCAGGCAAGAAAAGAAATGAAATGCAAAGGCAGAGAATCCAACAATAGGAAAAGGTCATGACAAGGATAAATCAATACATATCAATTATAACCATCAAAGTTAATGGTATCAATTCACAAATCAAAAGAAATAGACTGGCAGAATGGGTCAAGAAGCAAGATCTAACAATATGCTACATAAAAGAAATACATTTAATTCAAAAAGAAACTTGTAGACTGAAAGTTAAAGAATGGAAAACAATATTCCATGCAACAGGAACCCAAAAAAATGCAGGAGCAGCTATCCTATTTGCAGATAAAATGGATATCAAACCAACACTAATTAGGAGAGACAAAGAAGGGCACCGCATTTTTGTAAAGGGAATAATTCAAGAGGAAGAGATGACAATCATAAATATATATGCACCAAATACTAGTGTGCCCAACTATATAAAATAAATATTAACAGACATTAAAAAATCAAATAAACATAAATACAATAGTAGTGGAGGTCCTCAATACCCCACTATCACAAATAGATAAACTAGACAAAAAAATCAACAATGAAATGCTAGAACTCAACCAAACCCTTGAACAAATGGACTTAACAGATGTTTACAGAGTGTTCCACCCCTAAATATCAGAATACACCTTATTTTCAGCTGCACATGGGTTGTTCTCCAAAATAGACCACATATTTGCTTATAGAACATGTTTAAGTAAATGCAAAGGAATTGAAGTTATCCCCTGTATATTATCAGACCATAGTGTGATGAAATTGGAGATCCATAGCAAAAGAAACTCAAAAAATTTCATAAACATTTGGAAATTGAACAACACACTTCTGAATAACCAATAGGTCAAAGAGGAAATTAAAGAAGAAATCAGACAGTTCCTTCAATTAAATGACAATGACAATACAACATATCGGAATCTATGGGACACAATGAAAGCTGTCCTATGGGGGAAATTCATAGCAGTGAATACTCATATTAGGAAAACAGACCAAGCCCAATTAAACAACCTGATGCTGAACCTCAAGCTTCTAGAAAAAGAATAACAGGACAAACTCAAAGCTCATACAAAGGAGGAAATTATAAGGATCAGAGCAAACATCAATGCAATAGAGGCTAAGAGAATGATATAAAAAATCAATAAAGCAAATAGTTGGTTCCTTGAAAGAATAAACAAAATTGACAAACCCTTAGCCAACCTTATCAGGAAAAGGAAAGAAAAGATGCGAGCCCATGCAATTAGGTATGAAAAGGCTGAAATTTCAACAGACCCAGCAGAATTCCAGAGGATCATCAATACCTATTTTGAGAAACTATGTGCCAATAAGATGGAAAACACATAAGAAATGGACAGATTTCTAGATATGTAAGAATTACTAAAGTTAAATGAAGACCTAAAAATTCTAAACAACCCAATATCAATCCACAAAATTGAAAAAATAATTAAAAACTTGCCAACAAAGAAAACCCTGGGTCCTGATGGCTTCACTGCTGAATTGTACAAGACATTTAGAGAAGAAATATTGCCACTAGTATTTAAACTCTTCAATGAAATTGAAATGGAAGCAATATTCACAAATTCATTCCTGGAAGCAAGCATCACCTTGATCCCAAAAGCAGAGAAAGACCCAACTGAAAAAGAGAACTATAGGCCAATTTCACTAATGAACATAGATGCACAAATCCTCAATAAAAATCCCAGGCAAGGGCAAGGAATTTAGCACAGTGGCTCCAAGCCTGCCTCAAAATCACAAGGACCTGAGTTCCATCCACAGTACACACACCCGCTCCCCACCAAAAAAAAAATATTATATATACACTGGCAAACAGAATGCAGAAGATCATCAAGAAGATCATCCACCCTGACCAAGTGGGATTCATCCCAGGAATGCAGGCATGGTTCAACATACAGACATCAATAAATCTAGTACACTATTTTAATAGAACCAAAGACAAAAACCATATGATCATCTCAATAGATGCAGGAAAAGGATTTGACAAAATCTAACATGCATTTATGATAAAAACCCTACAAAAAATTGGAATAGATGGTCTCTACCTCCACCTGATACAAGCTATCTATGAAAAACCCACAGCCAATATCATACTAAATGGTCAAAAACTGAAATCCTTCACACTAAAATCAGGAACAAGATAAGGCTGTCCACTATCACCACTCCTGTTCAATATAGTTTTGGAGACATTAGCCACAGCAATTAGACAAGAGAAAGAAATAAACAGAATGAAGATAGGAAACAAAGACGTTAAATTGTCATTATTTGCAGATAATGTGATACTCTACATAGAAGACCCCAAGAACTCCACCAAAAGTCTTCTAGACTTAATAACCAAATTCAGTAGAGGAGCTGGATACAAAGTCAACTCACAAAAATCCATAGCCTTCGTGTACATGGATAACAGACTCACTGAGAGAGGAACTGGAGAAACAACTCCTTTCACAATAGCATCCAAAGAAATGAAATACCAAGGAATCAACCTAATGGAAGAAATCAAAGACCTCTACTCTGAAAACTATAGCACTCTGAAAAAAGAGATTGAAGAGGATATATCAGAAAATGGAAAGACATCCCTTGGTCCTGCATAGGAAGAACCAATATAGTGAAAATGGCCATACTTTCAAAACTGATATATAGGTTCAATGCAATCCCAATTGAAATTCCAACAGCATACCTCACAGACCTTGAGAAAACTATCCAAAAATTCATATGGAACAAGAGACCTAAAATAGCAAAAACAATTCTAGGCAACAAAGACAAGGTTGAGTGTATAATAATCCCCACCTTGAAACTATACTACAAAGCTACTGTGATAAAATCAGCATGGTACTGGCAAAGAAACAGACCCAAAGATCAGTGGAATAGATAAGAAAATGAAGAAACAACTCCAGACACACTCAGCCACCTCATCTTTGACAAAGAGCCAAACAACCTCATTGGAGGAAAGATAGCTTCTTTAATAAATGATGCTGGAAAAATTGGGCTTCTATTTGCCAAATACTTAAACTAGACCTATATCTCTCACTGTGAACTAAACTAAAATCAAAATGGATTAAATATCTAAATATTAAAACAGAAACCCTAAACTGGGTGAAAGAGAGGTTAGGTAGAACTCTTGAAGACACTGGCTTAAGAAAAGATTTCATTGTCAAAACTTCAGTTGCATAAGAACTAGCACAAAGAATCAACAACTGGGATCTCATCTTATTAAAAAGCTTCTGCACAGCAACAGAAACCAGCAACAGTGTGAACAAACAACTTACCATGTGGGAAAAATTTTTTACCAGCTGTTCCTCAGCCAAAGGTCTACTATCTAGGATATATGAAGAACTTACAAAAATCAAGTCTCCCAAATTTAAATACCAAATCCAAAAATGGGCATCTGAAATGAACAGACATTTCTCAGACAAAGAAGTAGAAACAGCAAATTAATATATGAAAAAATCAACCAATAGCAAATGCTGGAGGGGCTGTGGGGAAAAAGGAACACTTCTCCACTGCTGGTGGGAATGTAGACTGGTGCAGCCACTGAGGAAATCAGTATGGAGATACCTCAAAGAACTAGGATTAGAGGTGCCATTTGACCCAGCTATTCCCCTGCTGAGTATCTTCCCAAAAGAATTAAAAGTCTCATACCACAGCAATATATGTGCACCCATGTTCATAGTGGCACAGTTTGTAATAGCTAAAACTTGGAAACAACTCAATTGTCCATCACTGGAGCCTGGATAAACAAGATGTGGGTTTTTTTTTAATAAAATGAAGCACCACTCAGCCATAAAGAATTATAAATCAGAGATATTTATAGCTAAATGGATGCACACTGGTATCATACTCTTAAGTGAAATAAATAGAACACACATGTGCAAATACCAAATAATTTCTCTAGTGTGAGAAACTGAAAGTATAAATAAGGATCAAAATGCATAATAGATCAGGAGAAATAGGATGAAAAGGTGCAAAGGGGAAGGGGAAGTGAGATGGGTAGGGGAAAGAAAGAAAGGAAAGGAATAAATATTAGAAAAAGAAAAGATGGAAACAAAGTCTTTGTAAATAGGGAGGAGTGGAGCGGTTGAAGAGAGGGCAGGGGAATGGGGGAAAAATAAGAAGCAAGATATATCATGTAAAGGAACAAATTTCCAATGATGAATTTCATCATATCGTATACCTAACATATACCAATTAATGAACTAAAAAATACCCTAAAAGATAATATCAGAAATAAATTCCTATATGAACTACAGTAAAAATACTAATGGAGCTCTATAAAAAATAATCTTTGCTTCAGTTGTCACATCCAAGGAAGTCTTCAAACATGACAACTGCATCTTCCATGTACATGTCTCACTTACACTAATAGCACATGTGCTTAACTTTCCTTTCTCATGTGGTATGCCATTCTTGTCACCTCTCTCATCTTCCTATTTTGTCAGGAGCTTCCAACTATATTGTACAGTGTTCACTTAGCAGGAAAATAAGATATCAATAACAAATAAAATAACAAATGTGTGGTGAGTGCTTAGAATAGACATCAGCATTTTCACAACAGTTGTTTACTTGCTTACAAAACCCCCAAAATAACATCAGAAATAAAAAGTTATGTGAATTACAATGAAAATACCAATGAACTTAACAAAATTTATGTTTGTATCAATTGTCTTATGAAGGCAGTCTTCACACATGAAAATTGCATGTTCCATACACAAGTATCACTTACAATAATAGCACATATGCTTTTTTTCCTGTCCTTTATTATAGGGCACAGTTGACATCTCTTTGGTTTTCCTGTTGTTATAGTGAGTGTTTGGAATGCTTTGCCTGCCTGTTTACCTGTCTGTTCACCAGTGTGCTCCACAATTGTTTTGCATAGTTTTTTGGGCAGAAACATTGTCTTTTTCCTTTGCTATAAATGATGTCTTATAAGTTCCAGTACCAATTCTCTAAGAAAATTTCTCCATAGTATTTCACACTTGTTATTTTCTTTGTAAACTATCAAACTATTTATCCCACACATTTAGGATTGAGTAAAATACAACCATTGGCAAATGCTTTGTGTTTCAAGTTACATCATAGTTGCTGCATAACTCATCAATATCTACTCTGCTTTTGGTTTTGTTATAGTAAGTTTCCATCTCAGGCTTCCATTTTGTCTATGTTTCCCTGTTAATATTTCCATCATGGTGCAATGTTGACATCAGCAGTACCAATTTGTTTTTCTTTGCCATGTATGAGGTCAATATAAATCTTTCCGTAATCCAAAGATTATACTATAAAATTCTCTGTTTTGAAATTACATTTCATTTGGAATTTCTGCTTTGTTGTTCCTGTGTACAGTTCCTATGCTGGTCAACTTGTCCTCTGTTGGCAAATGTAACATTGAATGAAAACTGGTAAACTAATTGTCACATTAGTTTCAAATTAGTTTGGGAGATGGGAGAAACAAGTTTGTTCACAGTATCATTCGGTTTATTACTATGCAAATAAGGACCTGGTGGCTTAGTTTCAGGATAAATTTCTAAGTTGAATGCAAAATAAGTCATCTCATATATAAGGGCATAAATTTTTATGCCATATTTTTTGTCATGTACTGACAAAATCTACAGTAGCCATGAAATGCTGCAAGATGTTCATCAATAGTCATATAGTCAGATGGTGTATAAATTGCTTGGCAATTACAAATCTGTCAAACAATGACCAGAAAGCAACCAGATTATCAGTTCTTTTTATTTCTTGGTGGGTGAGTTTCTCATCAAACCTCAGGCAATTTTGAAGGAAATCAAATCTCCTCAGTGTCATTGTTATTTTACAAACCTCAAGCCCACACCTATCACTTTTCCCTAAATTGTTTACATTTCTGTGATTACCATGAGAAAGCCCTGCTAAGTTCTGCAGACCTATGAATGCTTTCACTTCAGCTAGTAAGTTGTCATAATAAATACATTTCTGAGTATGTCTATTGGTACATACAGAATGTTTTACTCTATTTCAGCCTTTGTATATTTCATAGCATCTTATAGAATTTCATCTGTTAAAATATCCAACAATGAATAGTAGTGATTGCACTCTGTCCAGTAGATTTTGCCCCTCCAAAATCTTCACTATATTTTTGGACCTACTTCTAATATTAGATTATTCCATTTGGTTAACTGACAATTTTGCAACATTTTGACTAGTCAAACATGCACTCACATTGCTGTTTTCTTCATTACTTTAATCAAGGAGGTCTGCATTCCCTGTGTCTGTATCAGTCAATTTTTGCTCCATTTCACTCTCACAGGAACTTTGGCACACATGGCCAATGTCAAAGTCATCATTGTCATTCACCCACACCATTATTCTGTTATGAAAACATGTATTTTTTCATAATGGATCATCTCCATCATCCTTATATGAGTAATCTGATGATTCACTTTTGACTTCCTCCAAAACTTGCAAATCTGGTTTTTCATGTGCCATTTTACTAAATTGGACTACTTCTACCAGAAAAATGAAAAGAAAACTTTTATTCTTTGTCCTTAAATTTTTTTATTGGTACATTTTAGGTATACAATACATTTACATTTATCATTGGGTGCTTGTACCTGTACATGATGTATCTTGGTTCTTATTTTTTCCCCATTAACTGTGCATCTCTCACACCCTCCACCCTTCCCTATTTACATAGACTTCATTTCCATTTTTTTAAAATATTCTCATAATTTTTCCTTTCCCTTCTTTCCTTTCCCCATCCCCTCCCACCACCCCTACCCCTGTGGACCTTTTCCTATTTCAAAGCATTAATTATTCATTATTAATCCTTTTAATCCTCATTTACACTTTCAGTTTCTCACACTAGAGAAACTATTCAGTATTTACACATGTATGTCTTATTTACTTCACTTAAGAGTATGGCTTCAATATACATCCATTTAGCTATAAATGACTCTAGTGTCTCATTCTTTATGCTGAATAGTACTCCATTTTATTTCAAAAAAACACACACATCTTCTTTATCCAGTTTCCAGTTGATGGGCATTTGGGCTGTTTCCAAGCTTTAGCTATTACAAACTGTGCCGCTGTAAACATGGGTGCACATATATCACTGTGGTATGATTCTTTTAATTCTTTTGACAAAATACCCAGCAGGGGAATAGCTGGGTCAAATGGGACCTCCAGTCCTAGTTCTTTGAGGTATCTCCACACTGATTTCCACAGTGGTTGCACCAATCTGCACTCCCTCCAACAATAGAGAAGTGTTCCTTTCTCTCCACACCCCCACTAACATTTGTTATTGGTTGATTTCTTGATAGCAGCCATTCTTTCTGGGGTGAGGTGGAATCTCAGTGTTGTTTTCATCTGCATCTCTTGAATGACCAGTGATGTTGAACATTTTTTCATATATTTATTTGCTGTTTTTACTTCTTTGTCTGAGAAATGTCTGTTCATTTCAGATGCCCATTTTTGAATTGGGTCTTTGAATTTGGGGGGTCTGATCTTTTTTCAATTCTTTATATATTCTCGATAGTAGACCTTTGTCTGAGGTACAGCTACTAAAATTTTTTTCCCACATTGTTGGTTGTCTCTTAGCTCTGTTGGTGGTTTCTCTTGCAGTGCAGAAGCTTTTTAATAAGATGAAATCCCAGTTGTTGATTCTTTCTGCTAGTTCCCATGCTATTGAGATTTTGTTCATAAAGTCTTTTCCTATGCCAATGTCTTCAAGAGTTCTACCTAACCTATCTTCCAGCAAGTTTAGTATTTCTGTCTTAATATTTAGATCTTTAAGCCACTTTGATCCTAGTTTAGTGCATGGTGATAGGTATGGGTCTAGTTTAAATCTCTGGCAGGTTGAAATCCAGTTTTTCCAACCCCATTTATTAAATAGCCTATCTTTCCTCCAATGAGGGTAGTTGGCTCTTTTGTCAAAGATGAGGTGGCTGAGTATGTCTGAAGTTGTTTCTGCATCTCCTAATCTATTCCATTGATCCTTGGGTCTGTTTCTTTGCCAGTACCATGCTGTTTTTATCACAGTAGCTTTGTAGTATAGTTTCAAGTTGGGTATTGTGATACCCCCAGCAATGTCTTTGTTGCCTAGAATTGCTTTTGCTATTCTAGGTCTCTTCTGGTTCCAAATGAATTTTTGGATTGTTTAAAAGAAAACTTTTAGGGCCGGGGATTTAGCTCAGTTGTTCTGGCATCTGCCTCACAAGCGCAAGTTCCCAATTTTGATCCCAGTACCAAAAAATAAGTAAATAAATAAAATAAAACTTTTAAAAAACAAATCCTAGAGTGGTATGGGTGTATTATACCCTCTGTGATGCTCATGTAAATGTGCAAAATCTGTTAGATGGAACATCATGTGGGTACAAATCCTATTTAAACACTTTTGTATGGGTTCACCCATTTTGTCTTTCATTGTATCAAGTGGGTAAACACAAAAATTGCTTCCTATATCCCTCAGGGAAAGGTACTGGGATGCACAGCCAGGTACTATTATGCTAAAGTAAAAATTTATAGTAGAAAAGTAAGGGATTTGTTTGTGAAACCTAGCATTATGCTTGTAGGTTTTAATGGTGCATAGTGGCTTAGAGTTGAAAGCCTTCAGGTGTACTAGCATAGGAATAGTGTGTGCTTACAGTTGTGAATGGCCAACATTGTGGGTGTTTGCATCAGCAGCAAGTTGCTCCAGGTTATCTGTCTGGATTCAAGTGAAATGAATGGGAGATGACCTTCCCATTCTAGTAATTCCAATGACTTGGACAAAAGTTCTTGAATATAATCATTTAGCCTCAAATAAATTCAAGGGCAGTGCCTGGGCCATGTAACCTGAGCCAAGCCACATAAAGAAATAAGCAAATCAGGGAAGTGTAATGCCTCTTAGAAACTCAGATATTACCATTTAGGAGTAAAGAAAAATATTTACAAGGTGTAAAAAAATGAACCCAAAACAATGTGACTCGCTGATGTTACAAGAACAGTCTTCTCATTACCACATAATTGTAAGTATACATAAATGTGAAGTGTCTTGGAATAGATAACTGGCCTTGAATCTCTAAAATACCACTGTGTGGGGAGGGGTCACAATGCCATCTGATCCTCTGACACTATTTCTTTTATTTCTTTGAGTTTTGACAGAAGTGATTGGGAGAGCTTAAAAGAGAAATTCATATTGAATAAGTCAAGAAATAAGCCACAGAGGCAAACAGCAGCCTAGTATTCTTTCATACAATAGAATGGTTGTATTTTCCTAGAAAATAATTGAGATATTCAATGGACTTCTTAGAATATAGAAGACTATCTATATAATATTGACTATCTATATAATATAAGACTATCTATATAATATAATAATTATATAATATATAATATCTATATAATATACTAATCTATATAATATATTTTGTAGTATAAATACAAAAGCAAGTACAAACCTGTTCTCCTTAAGCTAATAAAATGAGGGAGATCTAGAACTAATGAGTCATAGCACTGAAAGACATCTTAACCAATATAATATTTTATCAGTTCCATGTCTGTTCACAGAACATGTTATTTTACTTCATTTAAATCTCTTTGTTAGAATTGCATAACTGTAAATTTTAAAATGCTAATTATTATATTCTTGCATATAAAGAAAAATTATATTCTAATACTGGGAGAGAATCTCTCTTCCTAACAGTTCTGACAAAAGTTACTGAGGGGCTAGGGATTTAGCTCAGTGGTTTCGCCACCTGCTGCACAAGCGCAAGGACCCAAGTTCAATCCCCGGTACCTAAAAAAAGAAGTTATTGAGCCTGAATTCAAATGTCTACTTTATTTATTTATTTATTTATTTTATTTTTGGTACTGGGGATTGAACTCAGGACCTTGCGCTTGTGAGGCAGGCAGCAGCACCACTGAACTAAATCCCTAGCCCTCAAATGTCTACTGTAGAACCAACCACAGTGGCCAGAGTGCAAGAATTTTTTTGCAGGTGGAGAAGTCTAGCTCCCACATCACTTGGAGAAACTTCTCTGAGGTCAGAAATGTCAGTGACAACTTGTATTAGTATTCCCAGGCTTGCTTTTATGTACAAATTGCAAAAAAAAATTCAGTGAATGTTTAAATTTTCAATAAATGTATCACAGTAATAGAAACATGTCTATTAATCCCCCTTGAAACACTCTCCCTCACTTCAAACACACTTATCCCACAGTTCTTGCCACTTTCTGAACCAGTTCTTAAAGTCATTTCTTGAATGTCATTAGTTGCACTGGCATGATTGTCCTAATGTCTTGATTTGATTCAAAATGTTTACCTTTCATGGTCATCATGACTTTGATGAAGAGCCAAAAGTTGCACAATGTCAGATCTACTGTATAAGGTAGATGAGGACATATGGTAATGTTTTTATTTGACAGAAATTACCACACCAGAAGCAACATGTAACACAGAACATTGTCATGATTGAGGATGAAACTGCCCGTTTCTCAGTCCATTTTCTACAGACATCATTTCTTACAGCCATTAGAGTTCACTGTAGCATTCCTGTGTACAAACTCAGCTCACACATTTCCATCATGGTCAAAAGCCATAATCCTGAAAATAGGAATATAAAAGAAAAGCAGAGATTATTTTTATTGATCCTTGGTTGTTCAATAAAGTGTTTTGGCCCTGAACCCATTTAGCACCCAGAGTTAACAAATAACTACAGTTATGTCTATTATTTTGGATTTCGTTTGACACTCTTTTATTCAACAAGGAGAATTTTCACTCAGAAATCTGAACCTTAGTCTTTGTAATAACCATAGACCCAAGTTTCATCTCCTGTGATGACATTTCTTAGAAAGCTAGAATCTGAAGTGACATAGTGACACAACTCCAATGAAACTGACAGAATTTCATGTTAATGCATTGATTATGATCCATGATTTACATACAATACACTTTAAAATGCACCTCTGTCAACTGTAGCTTACAAACAACTGATTGCATTAATAAGTTCAAACTTGTCACATACCATTGCTAGGGTTCAATGGGCTACTTCTCATATTGAAGATCCTTGTCTACCTGTTGGGTGATACTTTGAAGCAGCATTCACCATATTATTTGATCAAACCCCATATCCTTGTTTGGCTTTGCCTATATATATATAGGATAAGAGAGACTAAAAACACTACTTGAACTAAATATTTGAATTTTTATTATATGTATCAGTGTTTGAAAAGTGGTGCTTTCTGATTTAGGCAGTACTACTCTTTTGTAAGACCATGGGTTGAGATCCATGATAGATGTAGAGAAATATTAAATCATGTAGTTGCTAAGGATTCTTCATATGGGCAGACTGCATTCAAGGGTACTATAATGTGTGAGGTTTGCAAAGAAGCTAAATAAAGGTGAGTACTCTGAATTTTAATATGCAGGGAAGAGCAGGCTGTCTACACATACAAATTGGCTTTAAAAAACAAGCAGTTAATCTTGATGTAAATAATCTGTTTTTTAATAATTAATTTGATTGCTAAAAATGTGGTTGCAAGTCAATTACCAAGAGGTTTAAAAAAGTTTTTTTATTAGATTCAACTTTAAATGAAAATTTAATATTTAGAAGTAGACAAATGAAGGTGCAAATGTTTTAATAATAGGTTGAGATTATTCTGATAATGAATTCAAAAGACTGTTAATGATGAGTTTATAGCAATTAATGAAATAATTAACATGAAGTGAAGATTCAGAATGGTAGATGTGCTTGATAATCATGGAAAATGGCAAAAGTAAGAAAAAGAAAAGGTGGTCAAAGATGCTAGCCCATAGGATATGTCTAAGTCAATGTAAAAGAATTCAAATTACCCCCTGTATATTATCAGACCATAGTGCAATAAAATTGGAGATTAATAACATGAGAAGCTGCAAAACTCCCACAAACACCTGGAAATTGAATAACACCCTCATGAACAACCAATGGGTCACAGAAGAAATTAAGAAGAAATTAGACCTTTTCTACAAGTAAATGATAATGCCAGTACAACATAAAGGAATATATGAGACACAATGAAAGCAGTTACATGAGGGAAATTTATAGCAATGAATGCCCATATTAGGAAAACAGAGAGAACTCAGATAAATAACCTAAAGCAGAACCTCAAACTCCTAGAAAAAGAAGAGAATAACAAACCCAAAGCTTGCACAAGAGAGGAAATTATAAAGATCAGAGCAGAAATCAATGCAATGGAGACTAAGAGAATGATACAAAAAATTAATGAATCAAAGAGTTGGTTTTTTGAAAG
>NW_004624773.1:1729621-1739643 GCF_000247695.1 Heterocephalus glaber
ATTTATTTCAAAAAAGATTTTTGTAATATGCTTTCTATATCCTTTTAAATTCTGTAAAATCTGTGGTAATGTCTCCTAGATGTTAATATTGTAATTTAGAAAATGTATAACTGATATTGTGCAACAGGAAGAAAAGGTCTAAAAGAGCAGAGGAATTGTGAGGGGTAGGGGAAGGGAAAAAGGGAAAGGAAAAAATATGAGAAGAGGAAAAAAAATGGAAACAAGGTCTTTGCAAATAGGGAAGGTTGGAGAGGGTGAAGGGAGGGCAAAGGAAGGGGAGAAAAATAAGAACCAAGATACTCATGTAAAGGTACAAGATCCCAATGATGAATGTAACTGTATTTTATACCAAAAATGTACCAGTAAAGAAATAAATTAAAGTTAAAAAAAAAATAATAACCCTAACACTCTAGAAGAATTGATCAGAACCTTATTTTGACCAAAAATATCTACTCCAGTTCACAGAAGCATTTGAATTGTCAAGGGTTTTTGAGTGCTACAGAGAAAAGTCTATTACTAATCTGGAATTTACTGGCAAGAAAACATGGTCAAGATTACAAAATGTTTTTTTTTAAACTATTGTCCAGTGTTTACTTGAAAGAATAGCTAAAATAAACAGAACCAGAAATTTCAAATACAGAAAACAACAGCTCTGATTCCTGATGCATACAAAACTATGTCAGTAGAATGTTTACTTTCTTCTAACACAGATGATTCCCAAATTCTAAAATGTGCAGAGCATATTGAGAAGAGACTATACTCCTAAATACTGGTCTGTTGATCTATCAAAAGCATTTTCCTTTGCAAGGCATACAGTATTCTTTTCTCGTCTTAAAGTGGACGCTTCTCCCCTATGAGTTTGTGATTCATTTATCACAAACTGCTATAACTTACCAATCAGCCAAGCAGATTTCAATTTCTAATGGAAAGCCATGGGTGACCTACTCAGTCCTCTGGTTTCATTTCCATTACAAAGACTGATATGCAATCTACAACCAAAGCTGGAGCAGCTATAAGAAGCTGGTTGAATAATCTGTTTTCTGGTTGGAATTCATATCAAATGCCACCTCTCTAGGAGCAATTTCCACCAGAGGACAGAATGTTCTGGAAAGAATCGAACTCTGTGTTTGAACTGGAGGTCCAAGGACTTTTTCATTATAAAATCCAAGTAGTTAGTTTGAATTGTTAGCTTTTGTTCTCCATGGGTAATAAAAACCTCATTGTTTCTCAATGTTTGTGTAACTAAACTTTATCAGCTGGAGCTAATCTTTAATTCAGAAGTTTGAGCTGTCCATCAAGCAATACCTGGTGAAAAGAAATCAGAAAGGTTATGGACAGGTCCTCCAGAATATGTGAATTGAATATATTAATTATAATAGCAAGAAACAATAAACAGTAGTGCATATGAATGCTCACATGTGTGGGCACATGGGAGGATAGAAGAAACAAATAGAGGAAAGAGACAAGGAAAATCATATAATTATAAAATTGTACTTTCAATAAAGACTACAGCTTCAAATCCAGTTTTTTAAAAAATAAGTCCTAAGGTCCTTAAAGACACTATAAGCTGAATCCATTCCCTTTTACCTATGAAGAAGCTCCTTTCATTGCTGAATAGACCATCTCTTTTCACCTGTAAAATGGGCCTTTCCCTTATAAATGGGCTCCATCACCTGTGATGGCTGTGGCCTATGAATGAACCATTATCCTTCCCCTGAAGAAAGCCTCTTCCCCTTTCATCTGTAAATTGAATCCCATCTTTCCATAGATTCACAAGTTCCACATATTTCTATCCCCAAATCCCTATAAATATACCTAGCTGGAGGCCACAAGAGCCTCTCTCCCTTTGGAAGGCCTGCATTCTATCTCTTTGAGTGCAGACATTTAAAATTCTGCCTAATAAATCTCCTAATGCTTCTTACTGACATATCCTTAAAATTCATTTTCTTTGATGGAAATCAGTAAACCTGCAACCTGCTCCATGGGTGGAGGGAGTTAAAGTTCCCTATCCCCACTTTGGGGACCTCCATGGACCCTGTCTACTTACAAACACTAGTCTGTATGTATACTCACATGTGTGAACACATAGTGGAGAGGGTATTAGAAAGTAAAAATAACTTTCCTAATATGGATGTGAGGTAGGAGATTAGGGTATGGAGGGCTGGCTGGGAAAGTAGGAGTGACCTGTTAATTACAAAGTCCCAAGACACATGTGCAGAACAGTTCCCAAATCCCGGCACATGGATCTGATCAGAGGATGCCATCTTACTTCTTCTTCCAAGAACTCAAGCAAGTTTTCCATAGGAAGGCCTAGACCTGATGCCAGCCAGAGGAGTAGCAAACAAAAAGACAATAGCCATTGAGCTTTGTGCTATTGTGTTCTTTCGCAGGTAGTTGGCTCACATGCTGTAGAGTGTATTTTTTTCCTATTTTTACTTGGCCCAAACTCACTCTGCAGAGCCAGTTTCTTTTCCTATCTTTAATAAATGTAAAACCTCATGACATTTTGTGCTTGTTTTGTTCAATTCTTTGTTCAAGACAAGAAGAAGCTAGAAACCACCTCTGGAAGAAGACTCCAGAACCCCAAAACCTGGTAACAGATGCTCAAAATATTGTTAGTACAAACAAAAATTTATTAGCATTGTATAATAGGTAACCTAGAAAATCCATAAAATGGAAGGGTAGCTGTAGGTAGAATGTAATAAAAATATCAGGGGTGTGTGCATGCTAGGGGTGAGTATTACCAGTAAATTAGAGACATACTAAAAAGGCTAGGAGTGTCAAGGAGAATATGCATTTTAAATGCCTATAATTTTTCCTTTTTACCTTGATGAGATATTTGCAATATTTTCAGGAAATATATTTGTGGCCTGTATTTCATAAAATATTTACTTTTAAAAATTTCTTTTTAAAAAGAATTTCTATGACTTTTCTTGCAGTTATAAATTTGCCCTCTCTAATATTTCCTTTTCACTGTCATGAAAATACTGCAATTTCTCTAATACTACACTGATGACCATTGTTTGATAATACAAAAATCATATTGCTGTTGATTTTATTCTAAACAAGGTAAGATGTTGCTTTTAATTCAAATTTTTATTAAAATTCAGCACAGAAAAATGTCTGAATTTGCAAAGGTTTATGATGCTCTGTGTATCAGTAAACCAATCAAATGGAAACAATAAGAAATATCTTTCATAATAAGAAATTTAGATGTAAGGTGGGCTGCAGGTATGGTATGATGAAGACTGACTTTTTCTTTGGTTTCTCTTGTTTTCACTATTGTTTATGGAAGATTTATTCCTAGGTAACTTCCTTTGGTTTGTAATATGGCAACCAGACAATTCAAGAGGATGAACTATCCTTCTAACCATAAAGGTCTTTTTGAGTATGTGTGTTGCATTGGCTAGAAGAAACGGCTGTGCTTTGGTTTCTGTACCAATCACAGGAAAAAGAATGGATTAATTTGATTGAATTTGGCTAGTCAGAGTAGACTTTTGGTTCTGAGGATAGAACTGGCTTCTGAGGTACTGCAGGGAGAAGACTTGTGCTGAGCCCTATATAAAAGTGAGTGGGATAAACAGCTACTAGAGAGGTAACCAACAAAGTTTACTACACTACAATCATAGAAAGATCCCAAATGTGAAACAGGCAAGACATGGGGCTTTACTTGGTGTGACATCTTTAAGACCCTTGTGTGAGCTTTAACAGATTATTAGAAAGGAAACCAAAATAAAGGAAGAATCCTGCAATATTTCACTCTATGAGTAGCCCTTGGTAAGAAGCAAACTTGAATGGGAGGAGGACAGTAATTGTATCCTGTAGAATTGAGATGTTTAGATTTCATTAGGGAACCATAATTCCTGTAGGTCAGGTTAGATTCACCCTTTGTAGGTAGGCACGCAGGTAAAGATCTAAATTCATGATTTTTAGGCCTTTGTATGAATCTTGTCATACTTTCATGAGATTTTTTATTAATTAAATTCTTAATAGCAAAATCACTCAAAGAACAGTTATTAAGTGTTAAAAATGTGATAACTATTACCAAAACATGCTTTGAAATGACATATCAACATACACTAAGTGAGACAGTATTGGAAAACACAATCTTTACCCTTTTTTGCCAATACTGGATAATATTAAATCTTAAATTCCTACTAATCTGATAGGTAAAATATTTGATAATAATAAAATTATAATGCTTTAAGTTTCTTTAGTTATAATCAAGGCTGAATATCTCTGTATTTTTATTAATTCTTTTCATTTGCATTTTAAAAATTACTACTAGATTGGCAATTTATTATAGACTTATTGAACATTTACACTAGGATTAAGTGTGTTTTATAATGTCCTTTGCAAGACCTAAGGAATGAATATTAAGGTAAATCTCAGTGAAGAATAATTTTTACATTGCCAAATAGTTGTGACCTAGTTTGTAAGTCATCAGTTTTATTTGATCCAAATATTGTAAGGATGCCAAGCATATGTTTTAGATTATTTTCTCTAAATATGTTATCTCTGCCAGTCTTTTTGTGTAAACAGGGTGATTAGATAATTTGTGATGATTTTTATATGCAGAGGTTTTTATTCTCTAATGAGGTCTATATCAGTGGAGGGAGGACTATTCATGTTAGGGTTGATGTTATAGGCCCTCCCCTCTTTTTTTTAAACTTGGCAAGAAGACCTCTGCACCTCCTTTTGAGAGAGGGAACAGACTGCTGTTGGATATGAAAGCAATCAATTTACCTGGAGAAACTGGATAGGACTACCAGTGGACAGGGCTCCTCCATTTCTATCTCTCCTCTCTGCTCCATTCATCCTGCTCTCCCCTTCACCCATTAAGCTCCTGGCTCACTGCCCACTGGGAATATCTATATTAGCCAAACTCTCTCTTGCCTTAGGGCCTTTGTACTTACTATCTGTTCTACTTCTTTCCCAGTGCTCTCAGCAAGATTTCTTATTTTCCTTCAAATTTCTGGGGGAAAGTTCCTCAGAGGTAGTCCCGGTTGTCTTTTATGACAACAGTGTTTATTTCTTTTCTGGTACTTATCGTAATTACCTACTTGTGTGATTTTTTAAAAATGTGATATAAAAATATCAAGTAACTATTTTCTTTGTTTATCTTACAATTTATCCCACTAGAAGAAAAGCTCTATAAGCAGTACAATCTGCTTATTGAGTTTGTATTGAATGTGTAAAATATCTGTTTTGTGCTTGGGTAAAGGAAATATTTTCAGGCCTCTATGGGAGTCAAATGATGGAATAAGGCTTCTCTGAACTCCCATGGGATAGAATGCAAAATCAAGGCTTCTTTGTATGATGGGACTGGGTAGAAGAATATCTGCAATGATTCAAACACCCATCCCTCCTCAAAGAAACCAAACTTGCAATTATAAGCACCATTGAGACTGTTCAAGGCTGAAGTACTCTTGTTATCAATTTAGCCTGTGTTGCAGGAGTACTTTTAACTAGAGGTATAATTATGCTCATGGTGTGAAAAGTTACATCAGTTTATGCTGATACTTGATTGCTCAGTTCATCATTACCAAATGTCTATAAAAATGAACTAGAAGCTGGAAGCATATCTCTGAGTCACTCTTCTATTTAATTACATTTATGGACAATAGATTATCCATGGTTTAGAAGTTGCCATTTAACAATATTTATCAAAGGAATAGCACTAACAAAAGAAAGCATTGAGCATGTGTCTATATATGTGTGTGTACACTTATACATAAGAGATACTTATATTTACCTAAAATGTGATATTTATGTAAACTTAATATGTAATATACTTGTATAAGATACACACCTTTATACATATATAGAACAATTTGACTGACCTATTAAATGTAAAAAGTTCAAAATAGCAAGCTGCACATAATAATTAGATATCATATTTCAGGAATTACATAGTCACTACATTACAGGACAAATACACCTCTGTGTGTGTGGTCTGGCAAGTAATTGCTATACTTAAATTGAAGGGACTTTTAAAAACTCACATGAAAAGCAGCCTCATCCTTTGAGGGACAGTTCTAGGTGGAGTCAGCCTATTCTCTTCTTCCTTCCATTTGTGTGTCTGGCCTCTTCATAACATCCTCAGGTACTTCCACATTTTAGATAGAAAATGATACTCTCCACTAAGGCTGAGAGGTTGTGTGCTATTTAGCAAAATTGAGTATGGCTTCTTTCCTGGAAAGCATTCTCCTTGTGTGATTATTTCTGGGTTGCGATATATGTCTTCGTGCCCGCAATGTGTGGAGTACAGATGTGGGACGCTTTAGTTTTTTTAGTAGCCCTGTTGCTGCTGCTGACCAACACAGAAAATGGAAAGAAGAGATGGAAGTGGATATTCTTTAACACTTGTCTTCCCAAGAAAGCCTCTGAAGTTCAAACAAAGACTTCTAACAATATGGGGTTCAAGATCTTGGTATACAACACTAATAACCAGGCATGATCTAAAAGCCATGCCTTGAAGTATCTCTGTTACAGGGGATTGGATTTCTGGCCTCACCTGTGTTGGAGCAGGGAGGAAGGCTGTGCAGAATGACAGCAAGCAAGCCTGATAATCTTTTAGAAATCTTCTGAGTTTGTCTGTTTGGTCTTACATCCTAGAAGTGCACAGAACCTTAGGGTATCAAAATGGGAAACAGATGAGAATCTTAAATATCATGCCCTACATAGGAAACCACAACTACTGCTGAATCTGATCAACTGACTCCACTGACAAGGGATAGTGACTTCCAATACTCAGCAGTTATACCTGAAGAGTCATTTATAGCTGAGCATAGAGAACCAGAAGCCAACCTTGCCATTGCTTTCCTCATGATTTCATCACTTGCCTCCAAAACTTTGAAAGGAAAGGCCCAGACTCCAAAAAACGCTTCTAGGGATGACATATTCCTATTGTGACCAGGGTAGTGTGGGTGAGAGTGGAGGTGACACATGGCCCACTCTCAACCTAGGGCAGTTGTGGGGAGTGGAAAGCCCTACTGCACAAGAGGGCTTGTCTGCCACTCCTTGACAAGGACAAGACACTCCCAAATATTCAAAATACCATTCAAAATTCTCATTTCTTTCAAACCTAAACTGTTCATTTTCACTGAGTATCTAAACATGTCCTCATTGGCACAGTCCCAGGTACTTCTTGGAGTATCATCTCAGTTGTGAAATCATACTCATGACATCGATACTGACCTAGAAATTTCCGGAGATTACAAAGAATCAAGGAATGTTTCTCTTCCTGACACCTCACTCTGCAACTATTCTGCCACGTGGTACTTGGGTATACTCTTGATAGGATGTGCTGATTTCAATTCATATTAATTTGACCCTTAATATAAATACAGGTATGGGTAAAATGTGAAGAACATAAAATGAGAGCAATAAGCCTTATCGATTCTCCAGCATTCTCTCCAATCCTGTGATTCTTTGCTTTTGGCTGGCACTGCAATCAGGAAAAACCTTTGTTTGTTTACCAAAACATAAATCTTCCAGAGAAGCCTAACCCTATATTACTGTTGCATTTCTGATGGAGAGCTGCCATATGATTTAAATTCCAACAGCTCTACGAGTTCCCATATTTCTTATTTTTGACTTGCCACCTCACCGATGAAGTGCATTGTACTATCATTTTAATAGTTTTTGAGTGAAGGCCATTTTTCTTTGTGTCCAAATGCCATCTGTTTATTTTTCTTTCTTTTTATTGACACATCTTGAGATCCAATAAAAGGCTTTGAAAAATCATTTTATTTTAAAGGTAGCCATCACATTTCAATAGCCAATAAACTGAATGACCAAAAAGAAGACTGCCTCCAAACCACCTAAGAGGAGAGCACGAGTGACAATCCTGGTTTGTCAGTTTGTCTTTAAGGAAAAGATGTCCTTTAACTGCTCTTGCTCAGTAGCTTAGGTGTGAATAAACATTATTTTTTAGAAAATCAGTTTTCTTGGGTTTTCTCATCAGCCAAGTATTTCTCTGTAATGGTAGATAATTACATAGTATATTTGGGCAAATGGAGTCCATCTTCATGATAGAGATGGTACTTAGATACGGATTGAGTCCAATTGGATTCATCATCCAAGCTATGAAGAAATGGATATCATGTGACTTTTAATCTTGTATGAAACAAAAAGATTAAACTGTCAATATTATGATGAGCTGCCGTGACGAGTCCTGTGATAGAACCGCACTCTCAGAGCTGCTGCTAATAATATGTATGCAAGGAATAGATTTTTACTGATAATGCATGTAATTAAAGTACAGGACAGAATGTCCTGTTCAAATTCATGACATGCCCAACTAATAAAGGAAGAGAGTATAAGACCCTTGCTATTTATTTGCATGAAAAAGCTTCAATCTAGGATATACTTTAGAGAAATTAGTTTTTAATCTAGGTGAATAGATGAGATTTTGACCCTGAACTGTGTTTTCAGTTGACCTGTGAGAATTTATGCAGAAGTAAGACTGTGATGCTTACAACCAGACAGGCATTGCTTTTTTTTCATTATTTATTTCTGAGTGTCTCATATAGTCAAAAAGAAGCAGAAAATTGGTCCTTTTAAAAGCCCAGCTTCTGAGAATTTGCTTTTATGAGACATAATCAGCAAGCACTAATAGGAATTTTGCAGAAATGCATTTTGTTTAAATTTAGACATTCAAGAAGTGAGACGCATTGATTCAGGAGGGAAAGTTCTTCACTAACCTGTATCAAACAGAGATCTACAGTAGTTATATATTGTTATAAAGAGATGTGAGAGGCATCTTGCTATCTAGTACCTGCTCTTCAGGGTGAATTATGGATACTTGAAAGAAAGATTTACATCAATGCCAGAATTTATTTTTCCATGATGAAGGTTCCTGTTACATCCACTGAATATGTGCAAGAAATTGCCCTTAAAAGTTTTTTCCCCCTCTTCATTTTTAAAAAACAATGTCTAATATCAACATCCTCCAAGTAACAGATCACGTACGAGTATAGTCAGTGTTATGATACGATAGAAAATAAGTCATCTTGAGACAAAAGGTCAATGTTTGCTGTTGTTTGATGCTCTAATGAGTAGGAACAGCTGTCACAACCCTTGTGCAGATGTGAGATGCAAGAAAGGTCTACCCAGGTGAGTAGAAGACGCCAAAACCCACCTGGCTGCTTAACCCAGAAACAGAAGTCACCTTTGCTTCCTCCCTTCCCCTTTCTTCCCACTTCCCAGCCATTGGCAACTGCCAATTTTCTCCTTCAGTGTACATCACAAAATTGTCACTTCTTTCCACATCTGTCCTGGATGAGACTATCACCTCTGACTGTCTAGTCTCCTGAACTTTTCTTTTTTAATTTAAATGTTATTTCTCTTTCTTTGACCTCTTCTAAGTCATTTTCCACAAAGCACAAGAATAATCAGATAACATTGCTCTAAATTAAAATCTTCAACAGCTTCACCTTGTATTTAGAATAAATCCAAACTCCAGAAGCTCAGAGCCTTTGATCTTGGATGTGGCCTCTGCTTCTCTGTTGTATTTCAGTTCCCATGGGACCAGCAGCAAGACATCCACAGTCCTTTTCCATCCCTGGTTTTCTCTCCTGCTCTGTGGCCCATGCCCTCTGTTTGAACCACTTTCCATCCTTCTGCTTTCCTCCTAACTTGGCTAAAATAGCCTGTCTTGTCCACTCCAGTACCTAGAGAAGACCTCACACTCCTCAGCAGCTTCCTTTGCCATGTTTACCAATACCTGCACTTCTGATCTGCAGTCCCTTGTTATCTGCA
Source organism: Heterocephalus glaber (assembly GCF_000247695.1). The sequence continues at coordinate 1,739,387 of NW_004624773.1, forward strand.
CAAGATTGGTTCCAGAACCCTTACATACACTAAAATCCAATGGTGCTTGGATTTTTAAAAATATAAGGTAAGTTCCTTCTATAAAGTAGCGTAGTGTTTGCATATAACAAACACACATCCTCAATATAATTTAAATCAACTTTAGATTTTTTATACCTACTATAATATAAATTCTATGTCAATAATTACTACACTATATTGTTAAGTAAATAATGATGGAAAAAGTCTATACATGTTTAGTACACTCTTAATTTTTT
>NW_004624773.1:1749775-1760525 GCF_000247695.1 Heterocephalus glaber
TATAAATAATATAAATATATCTGATATATATGACCTACTTTCATATATATGTAGTCTGTTTTCTGTTGTTCAAATTAATCAGTTCTGTTACTCTGTCATTAAATTATTCCCTCTGTCCTCTCTATGCTATTGGGTTTTTTTGTTTTGTTTTGTTTTTGGTACCAGGGATCAAACTCGGGTCCTCACACTTGCACAGCAAGCGGTGAAACCACTGAGCTAAATCTCCGGCTGCTATGCTATTGTTAAAACCTTCATTCAATGTTTTATTTCTGTTCTAAAATATCCATTTGGCTCTTTGTATCTTCTATGCTGAGACATTTAATTTTTTGTGTTTCAAGTAAGTTCATAAGTCCTCAATAAGCATTTTTATGGTGATTTTAAAATTCTTGTCAGATCATTTTTACATCTTTGTCCACTCAGTATTTATATCCATTTATTATCTTTTTCTAATTGAGGATGGGGATCTTATTGGTTCTTAGTATGATGAATGATAATTGTTATTCAAATCTTGACATTTCAGACATTATTTTGTGAGATCTGGGTCTTTTGTTTTATCAGGCCTCCTATGACACTGCTCTTCAGGAGAAGGGAATGCCACCTAACCACTGCCAGGCTAGAAGTAGGACTTCAGGTTCCTGAGGGTCCTTCTGTGTGAGAAAGGATGGAGCATCTCTTTATTACCTACTGAGGGAAAAGATTTAGGTTTTTCATTTTTCTGTAGTATGTGGCTGAAGTAGAACAGTTACTGTCCAAATAAATTTTTTTGCCCTTTCCCTTTTCTTGGTCCTTAGGCTCAAGAGAAAAAGCTTTTGTTGTGGGCATGTTTTTCTTTATCTGTTGATGTTTCCAGACTGTTGACTTCTTTATCTTGGGTTATATACAGTAAAAAGAAAACTCTGAGGGCATACTACTGTGAACATTCCTGGTTGTAAGGTCCCTACCTTGTTCTCTTTCTTTTCCACCTTTCAGAGTCCTCTTGTTTGTTTAACATGTAATGTGCTGTATTTATTGGAAGAAGTAGGGACCACACCTAGTAAGAAGTACCACAGGTCCAGGCTTAGGGAGGTGGTATATCAATAGGTCCATGTTCAAATTAGGATATCAATAGGTCCATGTTCAAATTAGGATAATTATAGGAGGGTTTATTTTATAGAAACTACTAAAAACATACAGAAAACAATTTTAAAAAGTGATATTGCAGGGATGAGGGAGCGAGTCTGTCCTGAGAGCAACTTAGAGAAAATGCTAGCCATGAAGCCATCAAAGAGAAGGAGTTATAAATATCCTGACTTCTTCTGATTTCCTTTTAGGGATCACAATGGTTAAACTTCCAAAGAAGCCAGAAGATAAAAGAACTTCATATCAAACTCTTAAGAGAGAATGGTAGGTAAAAAAGGGGCCAATGGAATATGTCTACCATGGGTAGTTTGTTAGTGTAGGTATGAGCTAAGCAGACTAGTTAGATGGCATACTAAAAGAAAGGTAGTCAAGAATCAAAACAAAACTCAGACCAATATTAGCAATTTCAATAAGTGGAAAGCCATACTTTACATAGAAGTTGATGTATTTGAAATATTGGTAATGGCTTTTAGCTAGTAGCCCTATGACCAAATAATGAAGTAGCTTGGGCTCAAGGTTTTTGGTTTATCTCTGATATATTTACTTGAGAAGTTATATATGAGAATCAGGCAGAAAACACTGAACATTTCAGATCTTCCAGTTTCTCCTCTCTGAATTTTGCCATGGTTTCTGGAACCTAACACCTACTTTATATGCACCTTAAAAAGCAGAAAAGTTTGAAAAAATGGATGAAAAGTAGTACTTGCTTTTGTTTTCCTATTTTTCTCACCGATTTTAGCTGAGTAGCTCAGTATATTCACTCTCTGGCACTAGCACTGTAGTTTTATTTTTGTTTCCCTAATATAGTGCACAATTAGGAGATCCTTTTTATTTGCAGCTTCCTTGAGCTTGAAAGTCGGAATCAACTTTGAAAGCAGCATGGCTACATTTTTAATATTCAAATGGTATTGCATCTGCAAATACCACAAGCTTTCAGATACAGGAAGCATCTCAAACCCAGTGACCCATGACTGATACTAATGTCAATACCTTCCCATGGACTCCTATAAAAGTGGACACAGAGCAAATAGGAAATAGGATGAGAAGATGGATTGGTGATTACAAAGAAAGGCAATAGACTATAGAACTTCCATCTTCTTAGAGGATGTGCAGAAGCAAACATACTTCATGAGATAATGTGTTCCAGAGAAGAAAGGGGGTGGGCAATGAAGAGAAACAATAGGCCAGAGCACTGGTGTTAAAGAAAAGGAAACCTCTGTAGACAGAGTCAGGGGAATGTCATTCAGTCCCATCTGTCACATCTTTGCAGATGGAGAGGGAGCCAAGGAAAGGAGTAAACCTTTGAAGAGTTTTGAAAACTACTTTGATAGCATGTACCTAACTACTCAAAAGTTCTTATTTTGAGACAATTTTGTGCTTTATTTAGGAGGACACAGAAACTACTAAATATCTTTTAGTAGATGTGAGACCATATGGTGGCAGAGCAAATCAACTTTGCCAATAATTAACTCAGGTTAAATTATTTCATTTCTAATGCTGTTTTCTTATTACAGTAATTGTTGTAAGTACAAAAGGACAGATGGTGCTTCACTCTTATTTTCACTTACTCTAATTTTATATATTGTTTAAGTTGCATTATTACTTGTGGCTAACATATGCAACTGCATGTTTTTTATGTTGACAATATATACATATTTTTAATGAGACATGGTAGTGGAACCTTCTGAAAGTTTAATGGTTTTCCATGAGTTTGTGGTTACTCTAACAACTGTTGGTAGAAGATTTAGGAAACGAATGTTAGACAAACAAATCTGGAGTTTTCCCTAACATTGAAATGTGAATCAATGAGAGAGTTTTGATGCAAGAAGTTCTCCTTGTCACCTTCTCACTCATCTTCAGTATTTTGTGGATTATTAAATTAAAATTTAAAAATAGCAACTCATAAGAACTTATTATTTACCTTACTAAACCTGTTGGGATGGTCGAGCTTGATTGTGTCAACTTGATTGGCTTGGGAGTCATCCAGGAGAGTGGTGGAACATACTTCTGGGTGTACCTGGGTGGGTCATGGAGGTGTGACCTGGGGCTCTAGCTCTGGTTCCTCATCCCTCCCTCTCTGGTGTGGCTCTCCTAGTTTGCTTCCTGGTCACCATACACTGAGCAGCTTTGCTCCACCCATACCCTCTTACCATGAAGTTCCTGCTTTGGTATCAGCTAATCATGAACTGAATTCCCTGAAACTGTGAGACAAATTAAACTCTCTTGCTTTAAATTGTGGGTTCTAGGAAATATGTCTCAGTGATGGGAAAGCTGTCATGAAGGCTGTGGCTGTAGCTCAGCTGCCTAGTGTGAATCTTAATCCTGAAACGTCAATTCATTGGCTGAAGAAACAGCAGATTAGTAAGGCACATTTCTGAGTATGTCTGGGTGGATCATGGAGGCATGACTCTGACTACTATATATAGTCCTTTCTCATTCCTCTTCTACAGTGTTTCCCTACTCTGCTTCCTGGCCACTACAAATTAAGCATCTTTGCTTTTCCATATCCCTCCACATGATGTTTATGCCTTGGAACAAGCTGATTATGGACTGAATTCCCGAAATATGAGGGAAATTAAACTTATCCTTCATTAAGTTGTGGGTATCAGGTATTGTGTCTCAGTGACGAGAAAGCTGACTAATATACCTGGAAAATTAGAGGCCTTGAGTTGTATCTCTAGCACCACAAGAAAAAAGAAAGAAAGAAAGAAAAAAAACCCAAGCATGTCATAGAACTACTTGTCTAGAAGAAAAACACCTAACCACTTTCCAAAGAGAAATTATGCCATGTGACAAATACCAAATGATTTGGCATTGTACTTTCCATCTTGAAGGGGGCCCTGAGACTATGGCACACAAAATGAAAAGCAAATATTTATTTAAAAAGATTTCTACTTATAAAAACTATCAGTCTTGGGGATGATAAAAAATAATCCTTTAATATATAGATGATATTTGGCAAGCTAACAGAAAAGAAATTATTGAAAATAGTGACAACATTAAAAATATTTTCATAATTTTTCTTGCTATGTAAAATTGATCTGTAAGTGTAATGTTAACAGAACTAGGAGACCTTCATCAAGACCTCCCAACCAGAGTGCCCTGGACAGACTAAAGTATGCAGGGGTATCAGTTTCTCCATATCTCAGGCTTCCCCATTTAGAGCCCCCATACCACAGGCAGCTTCTGGTATTTTGTACATATATTTTATGCAAATCTTCACATGATACTGTCTAGAAAGCTCTGGTTCTAGTTATGCATTATGACATCAAAAAGATACACAAAGCATGTGTTATATATAAAAAATTTGACCAGGACAGAAAATCAAATCTGTTTTTAATAGTCAAATCTATTTATAAAAGTCATCTTTGCAATGACATTTGCCATTTGAAGAGAAAGCTATAATTTCTTTCAGAATTTGCTTGCAAGTTTGGAAGGACAGAGACCATCTTTAGCTTCCAGGTGAAACTTCCTATTGGGAAAATGAAATGTAGGCTTATAAATGATTCCTTAATATAACCATTACAGTCAAGATGTCTTCAACTTGTTAACTGAGTCCACACTCTGGATACTAGGTGGGTTAGCTGGAAAAAAACATGCCCATGTTATACGGTCTCATTATACCACATACTTCTTCACTTGGAAACTACAACTGTGACCAGTCACTCTCCAAGGGGAGACACTCAAAAGGGAGCAGGAAACCAGCCCTGGATGAAAGGCACTGATGCTGATAGCATTTGACTTCAGTAGTTTTGATGTTTTCTCATTTTAAGCAATGACAGATGAAGGGAAATAAAACGTAAAGCTAGAGAAGCCTGGGAGCTAAATTTCTCTTTAGAAAATTGTGGGTTGGAGTATTAAGGAGATTCTAATTCCTAACAGAGTGCTCACTGGATTGTGCAAAGTGCTCCAATCAGTTCTATGCAATTTTCTGGAGAGAGAATGTGCTATGTCTTGGCTTGTGGGTCTCTGTGGTGGGCTCATTTGCTCTGCAGTGTAATGATCTTCATTTCTCCACTATTCCTTTCTGCAGCTCTTGCTCTGCATGGTTTTTAGTAACTGCACATGGAGTAATTCTAGTAGGAACAGGGCCTAAAATGACTGATAAACTCTACAGAAACAGAAGCATATCTTCTCCCTGGGGCGACTTGTCTCTTGGCAAGATTTTGTATCTGTGAAAAAATAATGTGTCATCAAGAAAACAATACTATTCATTTTAATTAATGCATTTTCTATAAGTAATCATTAAAAGGCCAGATGAGCCAATGTTTACAAATTCATATTTTACTACAGTTGTTTAACTACTCCATAGATCTTGTTCTCTGCCTGTGTTCCTTTAAAATATTTTTATTTATTATGATTAAATGTAAGCTGGGGTGGGCCATTAATTGATTAAAAATAAGTCTGAGTTAAACCGAGGCATTGGGCGGGGATTAAGCTCAGTGATTCCACTGCCTGCCTCGCAAGCACAAGGTCCCGAGTTCGATCCCCGGTATCAAAAAAAAAAAGACAGACTCTAAACCCAGGCATTAATAACAGTATTAGAAAAGAAAAATGCTTTGGGTTTCCATGGTAAACAGAGCTGTAACTCAGATATGAAATTTCTCCTTAGAAGCTGACACTGGCTAGTCCCTGGGTTGGAGTCAGTCCTCACAGTGTTTCCTTGGACTCCATGGTATTTTTCTTTTCAAAACTGGAATTTACAGACCAACATTTGAATATCAGAAGACAACAACAAGGATACCCTTGATTTCAGTTTTTAAAATATCACCTTTTTCAACTTTAAGACTGCAAACTTCAGGGACTCTTCATGCCTGCCCCTTGAAACATGTGGGAGCATTCTAGGTTGTCAAGTGTCCCACTGGGTCCAATTCACTCATCCATTCATATTTATTCAATTACAATTTCCTGAGTGCCTATCATGTACCAGAAGACATTACCCTAGATTCTGCCTGGCTCAAAAGTATAATGTAAATGGACAGTAAACAATTCTGCAGCATTGCAGATTTGGAGGAGTGCAGTGAAGAAGATATTAAAGGTGTGGGGACAGTATCTGACAGGTATCTTGAACTATTCCAAGGATGGAAGAGTAAGAAATAAGACAGAGTTCCTGCAAAAGTAGATCTCTCAGCTGTGATGAGAAGGGCAAGGAGATGTAACTAGGTGCAGTGTATCCTGAGGATAGGGAGGAGAAAAAGAGGATGCAATGGAACTACAGATTGTTTCAGGACCCAAAAGAAGAACATGGTGTCTAGGCAAAGAACCTGAGGGTCCTGGTATAAATGAAGTCTGGAGGTGGTACAGAGGTTCAGACCAGGAGTCCTGTGGGCCATGTCAACATGATTGGTCTTTGTCTTTAAGAACAGTGGTTGGACATTAAGGAATTTTTCAGCAAGTATCATTTTTATTTAATAGCAACATTCTCATGACTAGGTAGAACAGGGTTTGCAAGAGGCAAGGGTAGAAGCAGTTGAGAACAATATGGTCACAAATGAGAGTTAACCCTACAGAAAAGACTCAGGAGATTGAAATAAGCCTTAAAGACTTCAGTGAGACTGACATTTACCCAAGGATATAAGGGGGGATCTTCCATTTGCTGCTCCACATCTGTTCTACACTGCTGTATTCCAAGGAGGCAGACTCAGGCCACTAGGGTTTCCTCATCTGAGTCTTCTCCTGTGTTCAGCTGAGGGGTGGCACCAGAGCAGCAGAGTGAGTTCTGGCACTCACTGAGCCAGCCTCTTCCCTGCTTCATCCTTCCTCCCAGGAGACTAAGGCTCTCTCCACTCTCCCAAGCCTTGCCCTGTCCCTCTCTTTCAAGTTTAGAAGTACAATGATTTCCCACTGCTGGCCCCACAGGTTTAACCACTCATTGTTAGTTTCCCTTAACTTTGCCCATACTTTTGTAGATACTATTTCCTTCATTAAACTCTCCTTGGTTGTCCCCATTTGAGTATGCAATTTGTTTTGTGCCAAGATCTCTGGCCTTAAGCCAAATTATGGCCACACTTTGGAAACAAATCATTTGGTGCTTTTATAAACTCCTAACCCTAATGTTGTCAGAGGTAATGAGGCAAAAAAAAACCCCAAAACCAAAAAAGAAAAACAAAACAAAAAAACTTAAAACAAACAAACCCCAAATCACAGTGTCAAATCCAAAAGCAAACATTGGAGGCATCATGCTCCCTGCCGTCTGTTTTAGAATGAGGTCAGGAAAGCATCAAGAGTAATAAGCACACAAGAAAGATACAGGACAGGCTACTGCACAGGATGCTGATTTGCAGTAGAGACCTCTTCCAGGCCTGCAGTCTCCTCTCTCCCTCCCAATGGCTGAGAGTGTTTGTGGCCTGATCCCAGCTACAGTGCCATCTGGATCTAGCCTTTAATTAGAGAAGGCCAATGAGCCCTGGCAGGCTACAAAGGACCATGCAGCTCAACACAGAGGGCCGCTCCAGGTCCAGGCTGAGGGTCTGTGGCAGGTGCAACCTCCTCTTCTCTGCCAGTCCTGGTTTCCTCAACCCACATGGATGTCGATTCTGATGACACTCAGCAGTAAACTCACAATACACTAACCTCTATTGCAGAATCATCTTCCTACAGAATACACGTCTCATGATCTATTTTCCTATAAAACTCTCAAATATCAGAATTTCAAACTGACATATAACAACATAAAATGAGTTTTATAAAAGCCCATACAGTATTAATTATCTTAATATGGATTCACACACTAGGAAGTAAGTGTGGCCTGTTTGTTCCTATGGAGGTTATTAACAGAAAAAATTCTATGTTAAAAGTACATTTTTCAGGCTGAATGTGGTGGCACAGGCCTGTAATACCAGCTGTCTTGGAGGCTGAAGCAGGAGGATCACAAGTTTGAGCCCACCTTGGACAACTTATGGACTTAGTGAGACCCTGTCTCAAAAAAGAAAAAAAACAGGTGGGGCTGAAGCCCCTGGATTCTACTCCTCCAGAACCACTAAAGAAAAAAAATACAACATTCTTGTGGTTATAGAAAGTAACATTATTTTAAGGCTGATTAGGATGAGTGAGTTTTGGGGAAATGTGTTCTATGGAGATATATCTCCCACCATGCACCGTGAAGAAAAAAACAAAGACTTTGGTATCTTATGTTTTCCTCCAGGAATATTTGCAAATTCATATACTATTTACTCAACTCTTACTGTAAACCAGACCATGGGGTCAGTGCTCCAGTGTGTTGTCTCATGTAATCTTCAGAGGAACCATTTGAAGTAGATAATTTTATTATTCCCATAAGTATAACAGAAGAGCATCAGCTAGTAGTAAGGCACTGTGTTCAAGTCACTGAATCTCTCCAGGCATTAGCTTCCTCAGCTGAAATGGAGGCAAGGGTTACCTGCAGAGTTGTGATGGGGACTAAATGAGATCAACAGGGCTTTGGGAATGCTTTCCAGGCTACACTGCTATGCTAGCACTAGGAACGCTATTCAGCATTATTTATGTGTCTGTGAGTGAGCCAGTGAGTGGGTGAGTATGTTTGAGAGAGAGAATTGGTATTCAACAGACTAGCAAATTGCTGCCTTTATTTATTTATCTACAAACAAAAAAGTGATATAGGAATTACTTTTCCTACTTCAAATTATTCAATGAACACAGACAACAGGGTCCTATACCAATAAAAAGAAAATGATGTGGGTTCAGAGAAATGACAGAGATGAAAGGCATTTTATAATAGAAGACGGCTTCTTATTGCCCCCTTTTCCTTTTTCACAACAGTTTTGCTAATTATTATTGCTGTTAGTCAAGGTAAAAGTTAATTGTTTCCACATTCTATGGAGTGACCTCATCCCTCTGCTCCCTGGTAGTCCAGAATGTGTGCTTGACACCGCTCTGAACACCATCTTAAAAAAGTTGTATCATCACAGAAGTCTTTTAAGTCTCACTAGATCACTTTAGAATGATGAAACACAAGTTGCAAAGTCAAATGGAGTTTCTCAGCTTCCTGTCATGGTGATTGGTAGGATTCATGTCAGAGTTTTCTAAGAACTATAATAAGTTTCATTTCTATCATCTGGAGTGCTGGTTTGCTAGGAAATATTTATAACTAAAGCTGTTGCTCATACAAAGGCTGGGGAAGAGAAACACAGCTCCAAATGGGAAATATGATGAAAACCTACCTGCATAAATTTAACTGAGTATTACTAACTTGGGTGGATAGATCATTGTTCACAGGCTGAAGTGAGTTAAGCCAGTGTCTCAGAGCTTGACTTATAGGGAGAGGCACATTGGTTTATAAAGCAGGCTTCAAATGCAAATGCAGCACAGAACTTTCCTCAGATTTTATTCTGATATGAAAAGAGATGTTTTTGAGAGCTTTGGCTGGTGTAAAGTCTGCACTTCACAGAGCAACAAGAATAATGAAATCTCAAGAATAGACTTTCAGGAATCTTGGAGAGTGTTTAAAAGGTTTGGCATAATTAGCTCCATAGTTTCTTCTTTATGTAGATAAAAAGGAGGGATCCTCTAGTGATACTGGAATGGACTAAATACTCATTCTTTCACTTATTTATTCAAAATATGCTCCAAGTAATCACTTTATCCTAGGTTCTGTGCATAGCCTGGATCAGAAAAAGAACGAGGATAATTGTTTAATTCTCAAAGTACTCAGAGACTTAGCAATGTTGGTGTTAAAAGAAGTAGGCTCTCTTTTTTTTATACAATAGTCTCTCTTGATTGTAGTTTCTCTGATAGATAAAATGGAAAAACGGAAAGGATATTAGAAGGATGGGGGAAGTAGTGAAGAAGAGAGAAAAAAAAGTATAAAACAAGAAGAAAATCAAAGATAATGTTTCAAGAGCTGCTTCAGGGAAGCCAAGTCCTGATCCAGAATGGAGGTTCAGCCATCCGGAAGCCATCAACTCAGTGACACTCTTGGGTTTTTGTTCCATCTTGCCCAACTCCTGGACTTCAGGAAACTTATCAAGGCATAGATAGATATAGATATACATGTACATATACATATACATATACATATATAAATATATACAGTCAAGTCCAGCCTTCTCTGAAAGCAGTTATCATTTTATTTTATTATTTAGCATGGGACAGTAGACCAAGTCTTGAGCTGGCAAATGCACAGATTAAAAATGTTCAACATCATAACTTGCTAGGGAAATTCAAATTAAAACCCCAATGAGAGGAAGCTCCCCCGCTATCATCCCAGGCTCCTGGGGCCAAGAAGGTGAGCTGGTCCCAGCACCCAGAAGGAAGCTCCCCCATCTCCATCCCAGGCTCCTAGGGCAGTGAAGCTCAGCTGGTCCTAGCACCCAGAAGGAAGCTCCCTGCCTCCATCCCAGACTCCTAGGGCAGAGAAGCTCAGCAGGTTCCAGCACCCAGAAGGAAGCTCCCCTGCTGCCATCCCAAGTTCCTAGGGCACAGAAGGTGAGCCACGTGGGTGCCAGAAGCACAACACCCCTGTGGAAATGAGAAGACACATAAACAAGCCTCAAAAACAGACTTCCAGATCACCTACAGCAACCCCAAAGGGAAACAAAATGGAACACTCTGATACTCAACCACCTGGACTCTCTGAACTGGCAACAAAAGAGGATTTGGGAAAAATGAAATCAGAAATAATTACTCAGATAAC
>NW_004624773.1:1774157-1797986 GCF_000247695.1 Heterocephalus glaber
AGAACCAAGATGCATTATGTAAAGGTACAATTCCCAATGAGAAATGTAATTGCGTTGTATACCTACAATGTACCAATAAAAGAATTTAATACAAAAATAATGACTAGTATTATCCAGATACTAAAAACCAGCCAAAAGTATCACAAGAAAACTGGAGAGCAATATTTTTTATGAATATGGATACAATCATATTTGAACAACATACTTGTGAACTCAATCCAGTAACATACAAAAAAATTATATACCACAACCAAATGGAATTTATGCCAAGTATGCAAGGTTAGATTAATACCTAACAATGAACTACAGTCATGATATAATCAAAAGAATGTTTAGAAATTACAAGTTTACTCCCACAGGTGCAGAAAGATAATTTGACAAGATAAAAAAGGCAGTAAACTAGAAATAGATGGAAGTTCTCCTATCTGAAAAAGGACATAATAAAAAAACTCACAGCAAACTTGTTTCTGATGGTAAAAGAACAAACCCATCCTTCTAAGAATAAGAATGAAACAAAGATATTCATTCTTACCTCTCCTATTCAATAATGTACTGAAGAGACTACAAAAGGTAATTTGGTGAGAAAAAGAAATTGAAAGCATCTAGAATGGAAAAGTATATGAGACTATATTTGCAAATGACATGATCACATATGTAGAAAATATGTAAAAATTAGTTGTATTTTATTAAATTGAAATTAACTAAAATGAAATTCAGAAAACAATTCCATTGAAAATAGCTTCAAATTTAACTCAGTGGTTCTGTCGCCTGCCTCGCAAGCACAAGGTCCCGAGTTCAATCCCTGGTACCAAAAAACCAAACCAAAACCAGAATAAAATACATGGGAATAAATTTAACAAAATCAGTGCATAATTATACACTGAAAATGACAAAAATTGTTGAAAGAAATTAAACGCATTCAAAATAATTGAAAAATATCTCAGATTCATGTCTGGGAAGACTAAATATTGTGAGGATGGCAATACTTTCCTAACCAATCAACAGATTGAACTCACTCCCAATCAGAATCTCAGCTAACTTCTTTGTAAAACTTGATAACATGATTTTAAATTCATATGGAATTGAATAAGAACAAAAATAATAAAACTAATCTTGACAAGAAGCACAAAGTTAGAGGACTCACAATTTCTGATTTCAATACTTACTATGAAGCAACAATAGTGAAGGCAGTGTGGTACTGATACAACAGACATATAGGTTAATGAAATATAATTGGAAATCCAAAAATGTATCTGATCAAGTGATTTATAAAAAGGCACAAGACCACTCAGTGTGGAAAGACTAGTCTTATAGCAAGCAGTGCCAAGGCTACTGTGTAATCTCATGTCAAATAATGAAACTTTACTCTTACCTAAAAACATCCTTACACAAAAATTAAAACAGAAGAACATCCAGCAATGGATGAAAGTCTAAATGTAAGAGCTGAAATTATGAACTGTATTGAAAACATAGGTTTACATACCTATCACCTTGGATTTAGCAAAGAAATTTTTCAATGATACTAAAAGGTGAGGAACAAAATAACAATGGATAACAATATCCATACTGATTTTCACAGTGGTTGCAACAGTCTGTGCTCCCATCAACAGTGAAGAAGGGTTCCCGTCTCCCCACAGCCTCACCAGCATTTGTTATTGATTTCTTGAAAATAGCGATCCTTTCTGGAATGAGATGGAATCTCAGAATTGTTTTAATTTGCATCTCTTGAATGACCAGTGATGTTGAACATTTTTTCATATATTTATTTGCTGTTTCTATTTTTTCATCTGAGAAGTTTCTATTCATTTCAGATGCCCAGCTTTGGATTGGGTCTTTAATTTTGAGGAGTTCTGATTTTTTAAGTTCTTTATATATTCTGGATAGTAGTCCTTTGAGGAACAGCTGGCAAAAATTTTTTCCCACACTGTGGGAAATGAATGAAGAGACATCTTTATTCTGTTAGTGGTTTCTCTTGCTGTGCAAAGCTTTTTAATAAGATGATGTCCCAGTTGTTGATTCTTTGTAGTATTTCCTGTGCAGTCTGGGTTTTGTTCATGAAGTCTTTGCCTACTCCTATGTCTTCAAGTGTTCTTCCTATTCTCCAGGAGACTTAGTGTTTCTGTTTTAATATTTAGATCTTTGATCCTTTTCAATTTTAGGTTAGTGCATAGTGAAAGATATGGGTCTATGTGGAAAGCCAGTTTTTTCAGCACTATTAAAGAGTCTATCTTTCCTCCAGTGAAGGTGTCTGGCTACTTTGTCAAAGATGAGGTGGCTGAGTATGTCTGGAGCTGTTTCTGCATCTTCTAATCTGTTCCATTGATTCTCACATCTGTTTTGTTGTTGTTGTTGTTGTTGTTTTGTTTTTGTTTTTGTTTTGTTTTGTTTTGCCAGTACCACACTGATTTTATCACAGCAGCTTTGTAGCATAATTTCAGGTCAGAGATTGTGATGCCCCCTGCCTTGCCTTTGTTGCCCAGAACTGCCTTTGCTATTCTAGGTCTCTTTTGATTCCAAATGAATTTTAGGATTTTTAAAAAAATTCTGTGAGATACACTGTTAGAATTTTGATTGAGATTGCATTAAATCTGTATAACAATTTTGGAAGTATGGCCATTTTCACTATATTGCTTCTTCCTATTCAAGAAAAAGGGGATATCTTTTCATTGTCTGATCTCCTCTTTGATCTCTTTTTTCAGAATAATGCAGTTTTTAATGTAGAGGTCTTTTAATTCTTTTGTTAGATTGATTCCTAGGTATTTCATTTTTTGGTGATGCAAATATGAAAATTATTGTTTCCCTAATTTCTTTTCAATGAGTTTGTTACTCAGTAAAAGAAGGCTACTGATTTTTGAGTGTTGATTTTGTATTCAGCTACCCCACTGAATTTGGTTATCATATCTAGAAGATATTTGGTGGTGTTTTTGGGGTCTTTTATGTAGAGTATCATGTCATCTGAAAAATAATAATTAAACTTCTTCTTTTCCTACCCTTATTCCTTTTATTTCTTTCTCTTTTCTAATAACTCTGACTAATGTTTCCAGAACTATATTGAACAAGAGTGGTGATACTGCACGTCCTTGCCTTGTTCCTGATTTTAGAGTAAAAGCTTTCAGTTTTTATCCATTTAATATGATATTGGCTGTTGGTTTGTAATAGATGGCTTTTGTTAAGATAAAGACCATCGACATCAATTTTCTGTAGAGATTTTTATCATGAATTGGTGTTTGATCTTGTCAAATGCTTTTTCTTCATCTATTGAGAGGATCATATGATTTTTGTCTTTGGCTCTGTTAATATAGTGTATTAGATTTACTGATTTGCATATGTTGAACCATCCCTGCATCTTTGAAATGAGTCCAACTTGGTCATTGTGTATAGCCTTCTTGACAATTTGCTGCATTCTGTTTTCCACTATTTTATTGAGGATATATGCATCTATGTTCATTAGGGAGACTGGCCTGTAGTTCTCTTTTTTGGTTGGATCCTTCTCTGGTTTTGGTATCTTGGTAATGCTTCAAGGAATGAATTTGGGAGTATTGCCTCCCTTTCACTTTCATTAAAGAGTTTGGGAAGTAGCAGCATTAAGTTTTCTCTAAATTTCTTGTAGAATTCAGCAGTGAATCCATCAGGGCTTGGGTTTTTATTTGTTGGTAAGTTTTTAATTATATTTTCAATTTCATTGACTGATATTGGTTTATTTAGAATTTTTATATCTTCTTTTTAAAGAATTTTTATATCTTCTCAGTTTTAGTAATTCATATGTATCTAGGAATCTGCCCATTTCTTCTGTATTTTCCACCTTATAAGAATACAGGTTCTCAAAGTAGGCATTGATGATCTTCTGGATCTCTGCAGGATCTGTTGTGATTTCATCCTTTTCATTCTTAATTGCATGAATTTGAGTTTTTCTTTCCTTTTATTGATAAGGTTGGCTAGGTGCTTGTCAATTTTATTTAATCTTTCGAAGAACCAACTCTTTGATTCATTGGTTCTTTGTATTTTTTGTCTCCATTACATTAATTTCTGCTCTGATTTTTATAATTTCCCCCCTCAAATGAGCTTTGAGCTTGACTTGCTCTTCTTTTTCTGGAAGCTTGAGGTTCAACATTAGGTTGTTTATTAGACCCCTCTCTGCTTTCCTAATATGAGTATTCAGTGCTATAAATTTCTCTTGTAAGGCTGCTTTCATTGCATTCCATAAGTTCTGATATGTTGCATTAGCATTATTGTTTAATTGTAGAAAATGTCTGACTTCTTCTTTAATTTCATCTCTGATTCATTGATTGTTCAGGAGGATGTTATTTAATTTCCTTATGTTTATGAAATTATTGTGTTTTTTATTGCCATTGATTTCCAATTTTATTGAACTATGGTCTGATAATATGCATGTGATAATTTCAATTCCTTTGCACTTACTTAAGCATGTTCTATGAGCTAATATGTGGTCTATTTTGGAGAATGCTCCACATGCAGCTGAGAAGAATGTGTACTCTAACATTGTGGGATGGAACACTATAGACATCTACTAAGACCCTTTGTTCAAAAGTTTGGTTTAGTTCTAATATTTCATTGTTGCTTTTTGTCTAATTGATCTGTCTGTTTATGGCAGTGGGGTATTGAGGTCCCCCATTACAATTGTATTAGTGCTTATGTGATTTTTTATGTTTGTTAATAACTGTTTTATATAATTGGGTGCACTGATATTTGATGCATATATATTTATGATTGTTATCTCATCCTCTTGAATTGTTCCCATTACAAGGATGTAGACCTTCTGTGTCTCTCTTAATTAGTCTTGGCTTGAAATCCATTTTTTTCTGAAAATACAATAGCTGCCATTGCTTTTTTCTGGGTTCCTGTCACATGGAATATTGTTTTCCATTCTTTGACTTTCAGTCTATGAATTTCTTTTTGAATTAAATGTGTTTCTTGTATACAGCATATTGTTGGACATTGCTTCTTGATCCATTCTGCCAGCCTGTTTCTTTTGATTGATGAATTGAGACCATTAAAATTGATGGTTATAACTGGTATGTATTTTATTATCTCTGTCATTATGTTTTCCTATTGTTGATTTCCTTCTTTCCTTTTCTGTTTAATTTCTTGCCTTGCCTGGTGGATTCATTTTGTAGGGTTTCATGGAGTTGTAACCCTCATTTTCTCTTCCTAGAATATCTTTCAGAACACTTTGGAATGCTGGTTTAGTGGTTATGAATTTCTTTAGGTGTTCTTTGTCATGGAAGTATCTTATTTCTCCATCAATTTCGAAAGAAAGTTTTTCAGGGTACATCAGTCTGGGTTGGAGGTTGTTTTCCTTTAGGGCTTGGAATACACCACCCCAAGCTCTCCTTGACTTAAGCATTTGTATGTCTGCTGTGATTCTGATGGGCTTTACTTTATAGGTGATTTATTTCTTTTCTCTAACAGAGTTTAATATTCTGTTCTTGTGTTGGATTTCTGGAATCTTGATTATTATATGCCTTAGGGAAGATTTGTTTTTAATCATCACTAACTGGAGTCCTATATGCCTCACTTATCTGAATGTCAAATTCTTTTTCCCTGTTTGAGAAGTTCTCTGCCATTACTTCTGTGAACAGGTTTTTCATGTCATTTGCACTATCTCCTGCTTTTTCAATGACTCAGATCAATTTTATGTTAGTTTTCTTTGCATCATCTAGCAGCTTCTGGGTTGATTTCTCATGGTCCTTTGCTATTTTCAAGAAATTTCTCTTTTCATGATTGCTAAACCACAATCTTGTCTTCTATATCTGATATTCTGTCCTCACACTGACTCATTCTACTATGTATACTTTCATCAGAGTTTTTAATCTCCTGGATATTGTTTGAATCTGTTTCATGGATTCCATTTCTTTCCTATGCTGGGTGGGTGTTCATGGTTTCCATTCCTTTCCTGGACATCCATGGTTTCCATCATGTTCTGGAGCTCCTCTATTTTTAATATGTATCTGCTCTAGAGTCACTAAGAATGTCTTTTGTTTTGATCACCATTTCTGGTTATCTGAGAAGTTATTTCTGCTGTGATTTTTTTCTAGAACCTTGTTCATCTACTTTGTTACTTCTGCTGTTACTTCAGAGAGTCTAGGTGGGTGGCCTTCAGATTGTTCCACCTCATTGCCTCCTATGTTTGCCTTTGTTGAGCTGAGATTTGGGGTGGGGGGTACATCTTGCTCATGTGTCTTCTCATTTTCTTTCTTTTTTTCTTTCTAAATTTAATTCCTGGGTTGATGCTTGTAAATTGCTTGTGGTGAGTAGCTTTATTGCCAGTATTCAGAACCCTTAGGAAAGGCCTACTTCTCAAAAGTGTGTTCCAGGTATAGCTGGCTTTTGAGTTTTGAGTCTGTTGCACTTTCAATTTATTGGGGATGAGAAGTTTCTGCCTATTTGGCCCAGCTGCCAGTTCTTTGTCACTGGCCTATAGTTTTTTGTTTGTTTTTTAAGATCCTTAGGCAATCTCAGTCTTAGTATGCCAGGAGGAACAATTGATTAGCACAATTATGTCACCTTGGCTAAAGTAGTACAATTAATAATAACAACAGCATCAAATCAGCCTAGAAAATGACAAACTGTGGTAACCACTAATTTGTTACCTTTAAATGTATGAACTAGATTTGTGCTTATATAACAAAATTTAGTATGAATCCAAAAATTATATGCAATAAATAGGCCCTTAATGTGGCAATTTTACCCTTAGGTGAGAAAATTTAAAAGGGGTTGGGGGAAAAGAGATAAATAGAAGAAGAGGAAGAGATCAGAAGCAAGGCTGGAGGACAGAATGTTGCACCCAGTGAGAAAAAACCAACCAGAGACAGATATTAAGTCCACACAGGAGTTTATTACCAGCCAGGACCCGAGCTGAGCATGGGACTCAAGTCCTGTCTGGGGGAGATTAACATATTTTATACACCTTTGGGGCTGGCAGTTTCTAGGCCCCCCTATGGGATAGAACTAGCAAAGCAAGCAAAAGGTACAGGAGCCTAAGGTTCTGTCATTAGAATATTTGTAAAACAATAGTTGATTAATTGTTGTTTCTAAGAGACTCTCTAAGGGGGGAGTTCATTTAAAGGGCAGGCAGGTAGGTCAAGCAGCAATATGGAGTCTGTCTTGCTAGCTAGGGTCCTTCAAGACTAGGCAATTGGTCAAGAAGATGGGGGGAGAGAAATGGTGGAAATAAAGACAAGAACAGAACAGAACTACAACAAAAGACTAGTAACTGTGTTCAAACAATGAAGTCTAGAACAAAACAAAACAAAATCCTGAAAGGAGGGAAAAAAAGAAATAAAAAAGAAAATGAAGAATAAATAAAGAAAAAAAATCCAATTCAAAATGTGTATTTAGTGGCACTGGTAGGAAAGGTGGGCAGACAGAGTCCAGAAGGGAACTGATTAATCTCAGCAAACCAGCTGCAGCTTAACAGTGGGGTAGTGGGTAATCCTAGCTGGTCTGGCCCTTTAGTTATACTGAAGTTCAGGCCAGCTTCTGGCTATGAGGCTGGAACCAGATTCCTTGAGCCTACAACAGTCCATGTGCCTCCTGCTAGCTTGAACTCTGCTCCCTGAACTCCTGCTGACTGGAACTGGCACCCACACCAAGAAACTGGGAGCCACAAGATGGAGTCAGCCCATAGCTGTTCTGAGTTCTGAGTTCAGTTGCCCCTGCTTCAAGATGGCTACCAGCCAAAAACCCTCTCCTGGGTTCTGTCTGAACCCAGATACCTCACCAGCCACTGCAGTACACCACATCCACTGCTCTATTCCACTGGTGCATTTCTCTGTGGTGGCCTCTGGGGTTGCCAGTAGTCACCATTCATCTGCAGGTTCAACCTGTTATTCCGATGCCATGAGTCTAGGCTCTGGGAGAGAATGCTGCTTGTTATCTCCCTCCTCTTCATTGAAGTCTTTCTTTTCACTCTCCCCATTGACTTCTATTCTCACTTCAGGTCCTTTCTGGGTCCTGGGGACCCACTTCCCTCCTTCTTCTTCTCCTAGAGCTGCTATATTCCAGTGTCAGGATACCAAATCTTAGAGAGGCTTTTTCTCTGCTGCTCACCACTCCACCATCTTCCCAAAAGTCCAGTGGGTAAAATTTTAACCAGAGACAATTTGAAAGGTTAAAAACCACTAAATTCCCAGGGAATTAACAAGAATAATACAGTACAATTTTATGGTGGAGATTTTACACTTAAAATGTCTTCCCTGGTAGAGGTCGAACAGTAATATTGTGCTTAAGAGCAGGGACTGTGAAGGCAGACTGCAAGTCTTTACAGCTCAGATCTACCCCTTATAAACATTAACCTTTCTCTGCCTCAATTTCTCCTTATGTAAATTAAGGATATTATAGAACCTCCAATCTACAGGGTTGATGAGTGGGTCAAATAAATTAATAAATATAATGTGCTTTTAATAGTACCAAGAACCATTTATTAAATGATAAGTCATTTATCACGAGACAGGACCGTCAACTGGCATTATTCCTATTACAGTTTGGGAAGCTAAATTGAGGCTTACAAAGAGTATGTGAGTCATTCAGCTAGTCAGTGGTTGAGCCTGGACCAAACTCTCCAGCTTTTGACTCTAGTCTTCTACCCTTAAATTGTATCCTTAATTCAAAATCAAGGAAGATGGGTTACAAAGATGGGCTTGTCTAATTCTTCTCCAAGAATATAAGTTAACAAAGCTAGAGATAGTAGCACATGCCTGTAATCCCAGCTACTTAGGAGGCTCACAAGTTCAAGACCTGCCTGGGAAATTTAACATGACTTTGTTTCAAATAAATAAATCAATAAATAAAACGAGGACACAAAGATTTCACTTTCTCACTGTGACATTCTAGAAACTAAAGGAATATGCTTAGGCCATTAGAAGAGTGCTTTTTCAAATGCTGGTGCTTACTGTACTAACCTACAGTAGGTCAAATATTCAATTTAGAATTGCAGCCAGCATCAAAACACCTAAAATACAGTAAAATACAAAATATCAGAATGTATCAACCTTTGTAAGGGTAATTACCATTTTGAGAAATTCTGGTTTAATGACATATGTACTTACAGTATATACATATGCAGGTAGTTGACAGTATTGTTTGTCATGGTTATTCCCTCTCCACCACCAACCTTCCCTGTTGGAGGATGAGTCGAGACTATCCTTTGGTAAGGAATTCACAGAGATTCTAGCTTTGGGGTCCTTCCCTTACTGCATTGGTGTTTGGCAGTGGCTGTGGATCTCATAAGAGTCAATGGCATGTAAACATGCATTCTTTGCCATGCCTGAGCAGTAAGTTTCAGAACAATTGTATGGATGAACTCAGTGTTCTACTCCTTTCTTTTGCCATGAGCTTATCTCATGATGAGGGCACGGTGTACCAAGTACCAAATGTCAAGCTGCTTGAAGCAGAATTGCTGCCTCTCTGCAGACTGAATGAGAGCTACAGCCCAGAACAGAGTCTATATGCAACATCATGAGGAATAAATCTTTATTTTGAAGCCCCTAAGATTTTGAGTTGCTTAACCTGGTGAAAGATGATTAATGGGTTCATTTGCATTGGGTTCATAAAGTAAAATGTGGTGGGTTTTTTTCCCATGGATGCTCATCAAAAAATAATTGACACTTATGTGGTAGAATGATTGTCCCTTTCAGTGGGTATAACATAAGACCATAAACTGTATGATTTAAGCAACAGACACTGCAGGGTGTGGTGGTACAAACTTGTAATTCCAGAACTCTGGTAATCTGAGGAAAGAGGATTCCAAAGTTCAAGCCCAGCCTGGCAATTTAGAAATTTAATGCTGTCTTAGAATAGAAAACAAAAAGCCTGGGGGATGTAGCTCACTGTGAAGGCCCTGGATCTAGTCCTCTGTTTTGTTTAAAAAAATTATTTTTTTACAGTCTGGAAACTAGAATCTCAAGATCAGAATGGCAGCATAGTTGATGAAGGTCTTCTTCCTGATTTCCGGATGATCATCTTCTTGTAACATCAGAGTGCAGATAAGAGCTCTAGTCTCTTCATCTCCTTGTAAGGGCACTCATCCCATTTATAAGGGCTCTATTTTCAGACCCAATTATTTCCCAAAGATCCCAGCTTCTCAAAATAACTTCACACAGGAGATTTAAACTTCACTATATGAATCTCAGGGGACACAAATATTCAGTCCTTAGCAATGAGCATTTGGAAACTTGATTCTTTAAAATATTACTTTAGTTCACTTGACATGAGAGAAGAAATGTGATTTTTAAATTCTCTCTTCTTTAAAGTTCATTCAAGCATCTTTTTCCTGAACAGCAGTGTGAAACAGCAGAATTTTGAAATTTCTTTTATTTGATTGCTTGAGAAATAGTCTTCACACATAGTTCAAGCTGTCTTCAAATTCATGATCCTCCTGCCTCAGCCTCCCTAGTGCTGGGAATACATTTTGTACCACCACACACAGCCTGTACACTTAATCTTAAGGCATCAAATTCAATTGTTTGGATTTAATGATACTTATTTTTCTTTACCATTTCTTCAATATTAAATCAAGCTCTGTAGACATATCAACTACATTATGCACTTTAAATAGTGGTATTAGACTGATAATCAGGGTAACATCCTTAATTTAACATTGCTTCATATGTTGCTAGTGTTCCTTTGAACTGACTACACAATACATTTTCTATTCTACTTCATAGCTTTCCAATGACCATTGAACAAAGTATCTGTATTTTGTCATCTATTTGGAAAAGGATTAAAGAATGCTTTTACAAAGCTATTAAATGAAACTATATCACTCATTAATCCCTGAATGGTGGGGTCATTGACATGTATTTTCATTTTCCTCACTTTACCTTTCCATTTTCCTAATTCTGACTTTCCCTGGAAAGTCACCCCAGGCATGTTCATCCAATTCAATACTGATACCAACACCTCCATGTTATCAGCATTCTTCTTATTTGAAAATTAATTAATACTCTGACATATACTGTCCTCTATCAAAAGACCAGCTTTTATTTTTCTTTTTAATGGTTTTTGTGTTCAATGTCCTTTAATCAATAACTTTGTTATTAATAAATGTTCTGAATACTGTCATCTATAATGAGGCAGTTTTTGTAAAATGAAATCATAAAGTGCTACTCTTGCTCATTCTCTGCTGTAGAAAACTAAATGTGCTTGTTTTTAGAGATGAACAACAATGTCATATAAAGAAAGATCTCCAGCTATTACTAGTTCCTCCCAGTGGAGACCCTTGTTGGCTATATTCATAGCAATCCTGCTGACCTTATAATTTGGCCCACGTATTAACTGTTTCTTTGGCTTTGACTCCTCCAGACTCAAAGCTATATGGCTACCAAGATGACAATGCCTGGGACCTATCAAGGGCCTTTAAATAGAATCTGTAGAGTAACTCTAACTGCTGACCACAACTATGACCCTCTTCAGCTGGAAGTAGCCAGAACTGTCTTTGCCCTTTGCCCCCTCACACAAGCTAGGGGTACTTCTTAAGAGGGGGTAATATTATAGATAGGTAAGTTATTTAGATATCTTGTTGGCAGGTAGACATCTTCTTGGCAGGTAGACAGGGCCTCCCTTAAGGCACCAGTCCTCCAGGAGCCAACACAGCCAGGAACCAACATGGAGAACAACTGAGGCACATTCACTGGTTAGCATTATAAAAAGGAAAGATAGGTAGGTACCCTAGAGATAGGTAGCAGTGTTCGATATTCTAAATGGGAAATTTCTTGTATGTGACTTGTCTTCCCATTTTATCCCCATCTAATCAATATTACCTGGGTGACTGTACTTGTAATCTTATTGATTGTTCATGGTTTGGTCCCACCTCATGCCCACCTTGTAAATTTCCATTGGGTCTTACAGTTTTGTCCCACTTTGTACCTGCCTCACCACATGGCTTTGCTGTATAAAATATCTTTGAAAAGTGGGGTGAGCGGGCAACACACTTTCTGGTCCCCCTTCTGTGTCTCTTAGACAGAAGCTTTCTTTCTCTCAATAAATTTTTCCTACTCTTAAAAAAAAAAAAAAAGATCTCCAGTGTCATATACAGATCTCCAATACCATTGGCTGGGACGGTGTTTCATGTCATTACCTCTCAGCGCTCTTCTGTGGGTTTTTCACACTTTTCCTCCTTACATCTTCAATCTCTCCTTTCTGTGATGATTCAGATGTTGTACTGTGGAATTATAAGATCTGAGGTTTTAGCTTCTCAGCTCACTCTCAGTGTTACCTTAAGAAAGAAAGCTGCTGAATGTCATTGAGCCTCAGTTCCCTCACAGGTAAAATTGGTAGTAGCGATGGTACTCAAAGAGTAGCAGGGAGGATTAAGTGAGTTGGTGCATATACATTGTGCAAGTGACTTCTGAGCAAAATGGCTGCTCCTTTGATTTAAGGTTCAATACACACTTTCTGCTTAAAACAAATAATAAGAACAGGTGAACATGAAAATAGAAAAGCAGTAAGATATGCTGAAGCTCAAAAGTCAGACAAACATATCATGAAGCAAAAATAGAACAGAAATAACATATAATACTGGTTAGTGAGCAAGTCTTCTAGATGTTAATAAGGACCAGAAGAGATTCCCAAAGAGAGGCAACTGGGGTCAGTTTCACTGTTCCAACATGGAGACAGAGAAACTGGGCAAAAAAGCTGAACTTTCCTCATCAGCCACAGGCTGCAGTCATGTTCCATGTGACTCCACGGTAAGACACTTGTAAGTGCTGTTCCAATAACACAGAAGGAAAACCCAAGTCCAACTCAGTTTTTCCTACTCTATATTAATAATGCTAATCACTTCTGTGACCCCAAAAAGGTGCAAGGATTTCTCCACACCAGGAAGCAAGTGATTTTATAGCAGACAGTAGCTGGGCACCCTCTAATCCACTTTAGTTCTGACACTGTCCACACTGTCCACTTGGAGATGCAACAGATTTAAAAGCAAACAAGAGCCCTGTATTATTTTACCAGTGCTTCTGACCAAGCAGGAATAACAACCCCCTCCTTGAGTGATGAATTTCCTTGAGTGGCTTATAGCACTCAAGCTTCCAAACCTCTACAAGTTGAATAATCTTGAAGCTCTCTGAGCATTGTCATTGGGGTTTTCTAAAGACTTTGGTGGATAGGTAGGATTGCTAATAAACTGAGTGGGTACAGCCAGCAAGGCCGTGAGCTCGGATTTTCCTTGGCCTCTCTATGAAGCATTCCTTCCTATAAGATATGGGTTAGGACTCTTTGGGAATGAAGGTTTTCTGTCCTGCTATCAGAAGGGGTAGGTCAGAGTTATAGTCAAGAATTGTGAACAAACACCCAAATATACATATATCATAAAATCATGGCTGTGTTCATGATTCATGGTTTCTATTTCCCTAACTGTATTGCTAGATTTGGGATTTAATGTACATTTTGCATTCCTGTGGGAAACTCAAAGTGATTTATAGTCTGATATCCCAGTGGAGTAAGAATCTCAAAGTGATATTGTCAGGGTCCAGCTGGTGAAAGTGGCAACTGCAAAAGGGAGGTGAGGGAGAGAAAGGGGAAAAAAAGAAAACCAAACAAACAAATTGAAATAATGCTTTTTGTGGCACAGTCATTCCTGAAGAAATATATTTTGTAGAGGAAACTGACAAGGACTTTAAAATAAATGTTTAGGATATTTAAAGATAAAATGTATTAATTCATTAACATAACAGATTATGATACAGAGAGAAGAAATTGATGAAATGTGTCAGAAAATTTAATTAAGTATAACTATTTCGGGTGTTAACCAACATCATATTTTGGTGTTTTGACAAAAGCAAGATGGGGAGAAGTGAGCTGTCTGGTTAATTAAATATGATAAAAGGAGAAGAAAAATGATTAAAATCTTAGACTTGTTTATTTTCCTTTTTCCCTTTCTGTTAGTATATGTTTGTAATACACAGTAAATACACTCATCATGAGGAATTGACACATAAACATATTGCCTCTTGATTCTTTTTACTTCCCCTTTCCTCCCTCCTGTTTCCTCCCAGCCTCATATCTCCTTCCCATCTCCACATAGTCTATTGTTTAAAATATTTATAGTTAAATAGGTATGTGAAAAATTGAAGAGTGGTTACAAAAGTATAACGTGCTACCTATGTTTGTTTTTTACTGGTATATATCACATTATCACAATTGTTGATGCTTAAAGAAGATATATGCTTTACCTCAGCATTGGTGTGGGCCAGGATTAGGGCATAGGTGAGTCCTCTCTCTCACAGTGTTGACCTGGCTGTGTCCTCACCTGAAATCTTGTACAGGTAATGATCTACTCCAGACCTCCCTGAAGTTGTTGCAGAATCCTTACCCTTGCAGCTGTCTGACTCACATCCCAGAATTCTTGCTAGCCACTGGCCAGACCTGCTTGTGGCTCATGGAGGATCTTCAGGTCATTGCTGCAGCAACCTGAATGGCTTCCTCCATAGGCCATTCACAAGATTACTTTTTGCTTCTTGTGGGATAGCAAGGAAGTCTGTGAGACTTTGGTGTCTGATCTCTACACCTTCATTTGAAGGACTTTCAGATTAGGTCAGATTTGGCCAGTATAGTCTCTTTCTTGACTAGCTTAAAGTCAATTAATTAGAGACCTTAATTGTATATGAAAACTTCTTTCACCTTTGCCATATAGGGCGACTTAATTGCCAAGTGCTGCCCCAGTACATTTATGAATCCTATCCACACTCAGGGAAAAAAGTCTACAAAGCAAGACACCAGCATGTGTAAATTGTAGAGTTCTGCCTATCATGAACTTCCCACTGACTCACAAGGAGTAACATCCCTCTAAAAGCCACATTCATCCATCCCTCCCAAAGTTCCCACAAGTCACATTCCATTACAGCCTCAGCTTGTAGTCCAGGAAGAGAATATACATCGTATGTACAAAATAAGAACAAAAAAAATGATATTCAGAAGACACAAAATAAAACTGTAGAAAGGAGCAAATCATTATCACACAAACATAAAAAAATTATTTTTAAAAGGTATATAGATTTTCAAAATAGGTGAAACACAAAACCCAGGTATATGGTTTTTTAAAAGAAAAAAAAAAAGAAAATTCAGAAAGATAAAAATCAAAGAAATAAGAAAAGATAGGTCAGCAAAATTGTAAACTCCAAATATCTAATATAACCTCAGATAAAATGGATCCTAAGTCCAAAACCTTACTAGGGTTAAAGACCAATAATGACAATACAAAGAGTAACCCTCTAAAAGATCCTGCAATCTTTAATTTATACACATCTCTGTCTCTCTGTATCTCCGTATGTAGTATATATTTCTATACAGATTCAAACTTGGAACTTTTAACATAACTATGAAAATGAGTAGGTCAAACTGACAAAAATTTAAGTATGTATAGTGATTAGCAAATGGAATTAATATGCTTGATTTGATAGCAATATATTAAAATTTGTACCTATACATTCTCTTCAAATACAAAGATACCATTCATAGCAATTAACTACATCAAAAATATGCCAACAAATTTCAAAGTATCAATGTCATAGTTTGTTATTTGAGTGTAATGAAATGAAAGTAGAAATAAAGAATTAAAAGTAAAAAGACCATAATTTAATAATCTTAGAAAATTTAGTCCTTAATAATTCACAGTCAAAAGGAAAATTACAATGATAGAATTATAAGGTATTTAGGACAAAATATCAATGAAATGACAATATAAGAAAACCAGTGAGATGCAAATAAAAATATTTATAGATAAGCTTGGATGCACATATTCAGTATTAAGAAATATCAAATATAAATAGGTTAAGTAAAGATTTTTAGAAAAAATAAATGTGAAAAAATAATAAGCATGAAGAAATAAGTTAAAAAATACAATAGGGAGAATGAAAATAACCAAAATTTGTTAAAATAACCAAAACCAGATACACCTCTAGGAAGACTAATAAAAAAAGGGCACAAACAAACAACAATATCAAAAAAAGAAAACACACATGATACGGATACTGAAAATTTATTAAACTGAAAAGCAAGGCAATTCTGTTCCTCTTATTAGTGATAAAGGCAGGAACAGAAAAGACAATTCTTATGAATAGGGCAGGGAGACAATAGGGAACATTTTGCCAGAACTCATCTAGGAATTTTTTTTTGCACTTTTGCTAAGGGCCACAGAATAAGATGGACCCATTCTGGTCTTGGATGTTGTCAACTGAAAATGTGATGCTTAATTGTGTAGTAGTCATATTGGATCATGAGGGCCAAACCCAGAGAATTAGGCACGCTAACAAGGACATTGCTGAGCCCTTGAAGAATCAACCCCAGAATTGCACTAGTTTCTGATTCCTGTTATGTGAGATAATATATTCTTTAGGATTAATCAGCTCTTATAAGAGTATCCAATGCTGGGAAGCTGAGTCAGGAGGATGAAAAGTTTGAAACTGGCCTGGGCAACTTAGCAAGACCTTGTCTCAAAAAATATACATAAAAATATAAAAATAAAAAGGGCTGGGGATATAGCGCAACGTTAAGGCCCTGGGTTCAATTCCAAGTACTGGGGAAGAAAAGTGTTCTGTGATTTAAAGCCAATAGCATTCTAATGCAAATAGCATTTTCTTAGTTTTATTTAAAAGATAGGGATGTGATAACAAAATCCACAGGCAGCTTTTGTTCCCAACCAGAATGGCATTTCTAGTGGCCTTCTCTGCTGGATGGCAAATGTGGTACAGGAGTCAGGAAGAGGGAGAGACAGTCAGAAGATGACAACTGTAAAACCTCTGATCAAGGCACAAAAAAAGGAGCAGGGCCATAAGTGATACCACAGGAGACGCCCACAGACCTCTCCCAGGTAAGAAGCCCAGACTCCTGGCAATCTGAACACAGGACCTGACTATCCCTTCCCTTCCTTTCCATGCTCTTCAAATACCTCTATTACACAAGAACATTTCTTATATATGTTATCTAACTGGATCAAATCCTAAAATATTGTTAGCTATCAAACATGTATAATTCATTCTTCTCCATTTTTCAATTATATTAACACAATTTAATAAGTGTGAAAAAGAATTTTGTGATGATGTTCACTAATTTGTGGAAGCAACTTTAGCAAAAGTATCCTCAAAAATCAACCTTCCTTTATCATAAAAATATGCCAGTGGCTCCCTTATTTAGATTTTGGTGGGTGACATGCTCTTGAGACAGTTATATTCTCATTTGAGTCTTCTGCTTCTTGCTATAATGCATACAATTTCCTTGTTTTCCATCAAAGTACCTGAAGTTGGAGTCAGATCATTGTAATGATGTTTTTCTTATGATATATTTAGACATACGCGGAGAATGGGATCCATAAGTTCTTGTTAGTCCTATTCACCAATGAAACATGTGGTCTTACTGGTTCTTCTCCCCTGGAGGAGTATACTTGAGGGACTGTGCCTTTTTAATTTTCCTGTCTCTCCCACATTTGTTAGGAAAACAACTCCACAGTCCCTTCAGATTGATAACATTTGGATAAGGCCACACAGAACAGGTGGATTTTCTTATCTCCAGACAGGAACAATACAAAAAATAAAACAGAAAATAAACATAAAACAGAGAATAGAGTGATCATAATGGAGCCTCAACCAAAAGTTAGGACTCTTGAGTCTGATTGTTCAGCCTTACACTTCATGTAAGATGCTGAAAAGGGAAATCTCTCAAAAATCTTTTAGTACCCTTTTGGGCTGCACCAATATATGGCAATTATACTTTTCTTTCCAGAGGTCTCTACCATCTATTGTGATATATAACTACTTCAAAGGAGTTGGTAATAGCTTACTTAATGTGTGGAGAATAAATCATTTTGAGTTTCTCATGAGGATGCAAAATGTACATAAATACCGAGTCTAGTGACATAGGAAGGGAAACAGAGACTGTGAATCATGACTGAATCCTTATAGGTGTCTTACAAGGCAGGTTACAAATGCAGCCAGAAGTTGAAGAAGGAAAGTGGTTCTACCACCAGGAAGGGTTGTTTTCTATGGCAGAGCTCAGAAGACAAATGAGGCAGATCTCTACCTCTGAGTTGAAAATGGGACATTGTATGGGCCCTGGGAACACTGGTCCCATTGAATGGTTCACAGTGGTCTGGCACCTGCCTGTCTCTTTATTATGATTGAAGGCATTAATGTCAAATTTATCCTTTTCTGTGCCCATGACTCTTGCCATAGGCTTTTTAGTAACTCTCATAAAGAGGTAACTTATATTAAGGGTATATTGAGTCTGTATTTGAATGGCACTGGCCAATAGGATGCTAGTTGTGATACTAACAGTTGTCTACAAAGCACTTGTCTGTTTTGCTCTTGATCATCTGTGGTGGTGAGGAGAACACAGTTTGCTTAGATTGTTGAAAAACAAGACGTGGAGCAGAGCAAATTCACCCTTTTGTCCCAGCCAAAGCAACCTAGGTCAACCATTAGCCAGCTGCTTCCTCTGCATGAAAATAAGTCCAAGTAGCTGAATCACTGAGTCATGTTCATGAGCAAAATAAATGTTGATTGCTCTAAGCCAAGCCACTGAGTTTTGAGATGATTTGTTGTACTACACTCTGTGGCAATCAAATTGATATGCTAACACTTTCCCCTTGCTCTCTCACTTAGGCAGCATTAGATTGATTTTTTTTATTTTAGAAAATAGGCTATCTTCTTCAACACAGGATCCTTGCACATGCTATTCCCCCTCTACCTGTAACCATCTCTTACACTTCTCCTTGGCCCCTTACCTTGATCAGTTCCTTAGCTGAAATATGTTATTCATCAGCTCTTAGCTCAAAAGTAGCTTCCTCAGGCAAGCTCATCCTTCATTCTCAGGGTATGTCACCTTTGTTTACAATTTATTGTCATATATTCATGTTACTTTATAACAGAATACTTTATAATAATGCCTTTGTTAATATTTACACTCTATTTGTGTGTGCGTGCGTATGTGCCTGCATGTCTGTGTGTATATACGTGTGGTCACTGGTGTTAACAAGTCTGTCTTCTTCAAAGACTGCAAAGTCCATGAGTTGAGAGAAAACAACTGTTACCTGGTTTTCCATTGTGTTCTCATGCATTGGATAATGCTGTATCAGGCACAGAGTGCTTAATACAGTTAGTGGCCTCAATTTTTTATTGAATCAAGATATAAATTGTATCAGATACATCTATCCTCCACAGAATGTGGAGATGCAGGCACAGTCAACCTGTTTGTCTCTGAAGGAGAGAACCTTCATGGTGCAGATTATGTTTCTGAAAGCATCATGCAGTCATGCTTGGGCTAGACTTCTATTCTTTGAATTATTTATACTTTGGGTTTCTCATATAAGAGAAATGATGTGATATTTAAACTTGTATGTATGATTCACTGGACTTAACGTCATGGTTTCAGGGTGCATCCATCCATTTTCCTACAAATGGCTCAAGTTTATTCTTCTTTACAGCAGAGTAGTGCTCCCTTGTGTATAAATACCACATTTTCTTTATATATTTATTTATAGATGGGCATATAGACTGCTTCCAGAGTTTCAGTATTATGAGTTGTGCTATTATAAAAATAGGTATGCATTTATCACTGTAATATGATGTCTTTAATCCCCTCCCCCCCTTTTTTTTTACCAGGGATGAAACTCAGGACCTTGCACTTGCGAGGCA
This sequence comes from Heterocephalus glaber, assembly GCF_000247695.1. The sequence goes on from NW_004624773.1 coordinate 1,793,804, forward strand.
GGCATGGCACTACTGAGTTAAATCCTCAACCCAGATGTCTTTAATTTGGGGAAGATACCTAAAAAGGGAATAGTTGGGTCAAATGGAATTTATATTTAGTTTTTTGAGGCATGTCCATATTGATTTCCATAGTAGTTGTACTAGTTCATATTCCTACCATTAATGTAGAAGGGCTTCCTTTTACCTGCAATATCATTTTTTATTATTTGACTTTTGGATCATAGTCATTCTTTCTGGAGTAAGATGGGATCTGTGTGTTTTACTTTGCATTTCTCTAATGGCCGGAGATGCTGAACATTTTTTCATGTATTTATGGCCATTTGTACTTCCTCTTCTGAAAAGTATTCATTTCAGTTGCCCACTTTTTGGTTAAGTCTTTTATTTTTGGCTCTTTATATACTCTAGATAAAAGTCATTTGTCTGAGGCATAGATTGCAAAAACATTTTTCCCATTCTTTAGTTTGTCTCTTTACTCTGTTGGTTGCCTTCTTTGCTGTGCAAAAGCTTTTTAATTGGACATATTACCATTTGTTGATTCTTGATGCAATTTCTTGCAATTGGGGGTCTGTTCAGAAAGTCCTCATTTATGTCTATGTTTTCAAGAGCTTAACCTATTTTATCTTCCAACAGATTGTTTCTGTTTTAATCTTTAGATCTTGACCCATTTTGATTTTAATTTAGTACGTAGTGAGAGATATGGATCCAAATTCAATCTTTTGCATGTGTATAGCCAGTTTTCCCAGCACCATTTGTTAAAGATACTATCTTTCCTCCATCAACAATCAATTGGCTAAATGTATCTGGGGTTGTTTCTGCATCCTCTAGTCTATTCCATTAATCCTTATGTCTGTTTCTTGCCAGTACTATGCTGTTTTTAACCATTGCAGTTTTGTAATATAGTTTAAAATTCAGGATTTTGATGCCTCCTGCTTGCTCTCGATGCTTAGGCTTGCTTTTGCTATGTTGGGTTTCTTCTTGTTCTGTGCAAATTTTAAGAATGTTTTCACTTATTCTTTGAGAATATATCAGTTTTGGAAGTATGGCCATTTTGACAATATTGGTTCTGGCTATCCAGAAACGGGATATCTTTCCATTTATATCAATTTAATGCAACCCCAATCAAAATACCAACAGCATTTCTCAAAGAATAAGGCTAATTACTATTTACTTTTACTTGAAGATATTGGGAATGGTATTGCTTCCTAATTTTTTGGTGGATTCACCATTGGTGTACAGGAATGCAATTGATTTTTTTTTCTTTGCTTAAATTCTTTTATTGGTACATTTTAGGTATTCAATATGTTTACACGTATCAATGGGTGCTTGTACCTGTACATGATGTATCTTGGTTCTTAATTTTTCCCCACTCCCTGTCCTCCCTTCACCCCCTCCACCCTTCCCTATTTGCAAAGACTTTGTTCCCATTTTTTCTTTTCTCTTAATTTTTCCTTTCCCTTCTTTACTTTCCCCTTCCCCTCCCACTTCCCCTATGCTTTTGGACCTTTTCTTCCTATTTCAAATTATCAATTACTCATTTTGATCGTTATTTACATTTTCTGTGGAAATCAGTATGGAGATACCTCAAAGAACTAGAACTAGAGGTCCCATGTGACCCAGCTATTCCCCTGCTGGGTATCTTCCCAAAAGAACTAAAAGAGTCATACCACAGTGATATATGTGCACCCATGTTCATAGTGGCACAGTTTGTAATAGCTAAAGCTTGGAAACAGCCCAAGTGCCCATCAACTGGAGACTTGATAAAGAAGATGTGGTTTTTTTATAAAATGGAGTACTACTCAGCCATAAAGAATGACAAACTAGAGACATTTACAGCTAAATGGATGCATATTGAGGTCATACTCTTAAGTGAAATAAATAGGACACACATGTGTAAATACCGAATAGTTTCTCTAGTGCCATTGATTTTTGTTTATTGATTTTGTATCCTACTACCTTCCTTAATTCAATTTTTCTGGAAGTCTTTTGGTAGGTTATTTTGGATTTTCTGTGTAAAGGATCCTATAATCTACAAATAAAGATAGTTTGACTTTCTTCTTTCCCTTTTTATTTCTTTCTCTTTCCTGATTACTCTGGCTAAAGTTTGAGTACTACATCGAACAGAAGTGGTGATAGTGAGTATCCTTATCTTATGCTTGATTTTAGAGGGAAAGTTTTAGGTTTTTCCACCACTTAATATGATGCTTGTAGTAGGTTTGACATAAATGGCTTTTATCAGATTAATAAAAAGTTATTCTATATTTATTGTTTTCAGGGTTTTTATCATGAATGAATGTTGGATTTTGTCAAAGGCTTTTTTGCATTGATTGAGATGATCATGTAATTTTTGTCCTTGCTTCTGTTTATGTGACATTTTGCATTTGTTGATTGGCACATGTTGAAGCATCTTTGGATATCTGGAATGAAGCCCACTTCGTCATGAGACATGGTCTTTTTAATCATTTGTTGCATTCTGTTTTCCAGTTTCTCGTTGAGGATCTTTCATCTGTGTTCATGAAAGAGACTGTTTTTGCTTCTGTAGTTGAAACTTTGTCTGGTTGTGGAATTAATGCTAGCTTCCAGGAATGAGTTTGGCAGTACTCCTTTTTTTCAATTTCTAAAGAGAATTGGCATTAGATGTTCCCTGAAGTTCTTGTAGAAGTCAGTGGCGAATCCATTTGGTTCCTGGACTTTTCTTTTTTGGTAGGTTTTTAATCAATGGTTCAATTTTATTGGCTATTATTGGATTGTTCATGGATTTTATATCTTCTTAGTCCAGTTTTGATAATTAATATGTATCTAGGAATCTATTTATTTCTTCTTGATTGTCCAATTCACCGGAGTACAGATTTTCTAAGTAATTACTAATAATCTTTTGGATTTTGGCAGTATTCTTTGTGATTTCATTTTTTCATTTCTAATTGCATTGATATGGGTCTTTTCTTTCCTTTTTTTTGGTAAGATTGATTAAGGGGTTTGTCTATTTTGTGGTATTTCAAAGAATCAGCTATTTGATTCCTTGCCTTTTTTTTTAGTCTCAATTTCATCAATTTCGCCTCTGATCTTTACAATTTCCTTCCTTGTACAGCTTTGGATTTGGATTTCTCTTATTTTTCTAGGACATTGAGGTTGATCATTAGGTTATTTATTTGGGTGAATTCTGTCTTTCTGATGCAGGCATTCTCATCTACAGATTTCCCTCCTGCAACTGCTTTCATTTTATTTTGGTTTGGAGCCCTGCTGCATCAAATATTGCTTTCTATCTTTTTTTTTTCCTTTGTTACCAGGGATTGAACTCCGGTCCTTGTGCTTGCGCAGCAGGCATGTTTATTTTTAGTCTCTAAATTTCTTTTTGAATTAAATGTGTCTTGTGTATAACATATGATTAGGTTTTGTTTTTTGATCCAATCTGCCCACTTGTGTCTTTTGATTGGGGAGTTGAGACTGTTCATAGTGAGCTATTATCAAAAGGTATCCACCTATTCTTGTCATTGCATTTTGCTGTTGCTGATTTTTCTTCTCTTCCTCTTCTCTTTCCCCTTTTCCTTCTCCTTCTCCTTCTTTTCTTCCTCCCCCTCCTTCTCCACCTCTTCTTCCTCTCCCTTCTTCTTCATCACTGCTAATGCTACCTGCTATACTCATACCACTAGACATTTTGGCATTGCTGGTTTCATTGTCTTTTTCTAAGATATCCTTGAGGAATTTTTGAAGTGTTGGTTTAATAGTGATGTATTGCATAAGATGCTCGTTGTCAAGGGAAGTCCTTGTTTCATGATCAATTTTGAAAGAAAGATTTGCAGGAGATATTAGAGTGAGGGTCAGAATTTTTTTTAATGCCTTGGGATGCTCCAAGCTATCCTGGCCTTTAAAGTTTGTATTGAGAAGTCTGCTAAAATTCTAATGAGTTTACCTTTGTAAGTGATTTGTTACTTTTCTCTAACAGCTTTTAAGATTCTGTCCTTCTGTTGAACTTTTGAGATTTTGTATATGATGTGTTGTGGAGAAGTCCTTTTCCAATCATGATTATTTGGGGTTCCATATATATGACTTATCTGTATGTTAAATTCTTTTGCTATATTTGGAAAGTTTTCTGATACTATTTCTTTTTTTTTATAAAATTCTTTTATTGGTACATTGCAGGTATACAACACAATTACATTTCTCATTGGGAATTGTACCTTTACAT
>NW_004624773.1:1800486-1810882 GCF_000247695.1 Heterocephalus glaber
CAGTTCAGTGGGTCCAGGTGGTTGAGTATCAGAGTGTTCCATCTCATTTCCCTTTGGGGTTGCTGTAGGTGATCTGGAAGTCTGATTTTGAGACTTATTTATATGTTTTCTCATTTCAACTGGGGCGGGGGGCTGTTAGAGCCTGCACGGATTACCTCCTCTGAGCTGGGAGAGTTGGGACAGGGGCCAGGAGCAGCAGCAGGGATGGTGGCCCAAAAGCCCTTTCTTGTGGGCTGGGAGCAGTGGGAGAGATGGTGGCCAGGAAGCCCCTTTCTCTGGACCAGGAGCAGTGGGACAGAAGGTAGCCCAAAATCCCTTTCCTCTGGGCTGGGAGCAGCGGGAGGAATGGTGTCTGGGAAGCCCCTTCCTCTGGACCAGGAGCAGTGGGATGACAGCTCAGAAGCCCCTACCTCTGGGCTGGGAGCACCGGGACTCAGTACCTTGGTCTGGTGGTCTGGTGTCCTCTGTGTCTTTGTAGTGTGGAACCAGGTGGCTGTACAGAGGAGTGGGGGGCGGGGGGTGTGTGTCCAGAGGATTGTTGCCGGGGCACGGGTTGATTCGGCATGTTCCGCACAACTGGGGACCTAGGTAGGGCGTGGGAAGACCTGCCTGTCTGCAGTGGGGTGATTTGGCATCTTCCCCACAACTCGGGACCTCGGTAGGGTGTGCACAGACCTGCCTGTCTGCAGCGGGCTGATTCAGCGTGTTTTGTGTGCCTCGGGACCTCGGTAGGGAGTGGGCAGACCTTCCTGTCTGCAGCGAGCTGACTTGGCATGTTCTGTGTGACTCTGATACTATTTCTATAAGCCATTTTTGTGCCATTTGTACTGTCTTCTGATTTTTCACTAATTTCAATTAATATTAGTCTTCTTTATGTTATCCAGCAGTTTTTAGTTAGATTTTCCATGTTATCTTGCTGTTTTCAAGTTATCTCTGAGTAGAAGATCAACCCTGTCTTCTGATTATGACACTGTCCTCATATTGGTCACTTCTGGTGCCCATACTTTCAATAGAATTTTTTATATTCTAGATTTCAGTTTTGTATCATTTTGTTGTAGTTAGAAGAATTCGGCAAGAGAATACATTAAATATGGGACACATAACTCATAAGGTTATTTTATGATAACTACCCAAAGAGTCAAAAGCAAAGGAGTGCAAGAGATTAACCGCACACTAGAAGCCCAAAGGATTCAGCTGAGGGCCTTGATCCCAGCAGTTTCCCACACAAGTCCAGCCAAAGGCTTAGAGTCCAAGGCAATGTTCCATGCTTGTCTGCATTGAGGATCTTCACCTAGAAGGCCCAAAGGCCAGTGGTGGAAGCCAGAAAATCTATGCTGGTGAGATGAAAGATTTCTGCCACCAAGCTGAGGGATCCACATTGGAGCCAGGAAGTGATGCTCACAGTGAAGAGCTCCCCTGATAAAAATAGCAGCCATTCCCAGCAACAGTGAAGCCCTAAGCTCCTCCTTCAGTGAGAACATCGTAGTTTGCATCAGGAAAACCACCTGCAGAAAGCTTCTCCTAGCAAATCAACAGGCTAAGATCTTCCCCTCCAATTCTCTTTTTATGGCTATTGGTAACAATCTTCAGGTGGATACTCCATGCCCAGATCATGCTGATTAAATTCAGCTGGGTGTTATAAGTTGACCATTAGTCAATCCACCACACATTTCATGGACTCTAATCCTTTCTTACTCACTTGTATTTCATATTATTTTGTTTAGCTCAGATAGCTTTTTATTACAATATTCTGTAAGCTTAGTGATCATTTTACTTATAAAGTCCATTATCTCTTTAGTTATGTATGCCATGTTGAGCTTGTCAAGCACTTTATCAATCTGGGTTTTTTTGTCCCCTCTTTTTGTCATTTCACATAATTCAGCTATTTGGCTATGATTTCCTCCCTTATCAATTCCCCATGGATCAGTTTAGGGGAAATTAGTTTTTAGAAGCATTTTGTTGCTTTGTCTGTTCATGTTTCTGTGTGGGGTGTGTGTGTGTATGTGCACTGAGGGTTGTGGGTCAATTATAGTGGCAAGAATTTATTGCTAGAATGGAGAACTCTTTAGTTAGTTGTGCTTTCCAGTGATGCACTCTGAGTGTCACTAACCATAGGCATTTGCCTCTGTCCCCAGATTCAACCACCTCTGTTAATTTGGGGAGGAAACAGTATGGTGTAATCGGCCTAACACTCAGTTCTCCATAAGTAAACTGCAGTATTCTTGATGATGCAAAGACAAAGCAAATATGGACATATGGTAAAAACTAGTTAATGGCAACTATGTCACCTTGCCGATAACAATAAAATCACAAAGAGTAATAGAGTCAAAAGACAAACTGGATATTGACATACCAGTGCTCACTTCGGCAGCACATATACTAAAATTGGATATTGACATACCATAAAAATGAACAAAAGCTACTACTGTACCACCCTTGTGTTAGTGGAGAAGTGTCCCCCTTTCCAGAAGCTGTGGTTAGCTTTTTAGACTGCTTCTTTCTTTTCTCTGCATTGTGCTCTGTTTCTCTAGCTTCTTTGTACTTTGTACCTTTCCTGTCAGCACCCTCTCAATTCCAGGAGATCTACTTCTTTTTTAACAGGTTGTTTTCTGGGTGTTTTAATTCTGGGTCCCAGCAAGGCTGCATTTTCCTACAGCTAGACTTCTAAAACCATGTCTTTGCCTAGATCTTCTCCTTATAGGAATCCACTACTTCACGGGCCTTAATGCTTCTAAGAACCTTCCCTCAGTAAATCACTGTCATAAGAATCTGTTTCAGATTCTGCTTCCAGCCATATCCAGCCAAAGGTGTGGTTTAAATTTGAGCATTTCTCAATAAGCCAAGGAAGAAAACAACTAATTTAGAATCCTGAAATATTATCCTCTATGACAAGTCTTTGGATTGAGGAAAATAAGGGCTCAAAGGGTTCATACATTCACATTGTCTAATAATTTAGATTGATTAGCATCTCCATGGTTATGAAGTCTTTCACATATAAGATTTTTAGTGACTGAATAAAATGTAGGACCATGTGTCAGAGTTTTATTTCTTCCTAGAAATGTCTGTTTCTATAATTGTGTCAGTGTAAACCACTTCGTTTCTCAGAAGAACCATCCAGATAGATAGATAGATAGATAGATAGATAGATAGATAGAGTTTGATATCTGACTCCCAGGATTTTCACCTCTCTTGTATTATAGGTTGCTATTTTTAGAAGATAATTAAGGAAGAGACAATTGCTGAGAAAATGCTCATCATATAATGCTAAAAGAAAAATGATACACAGTTACACACAGTATAATCATAAATAGTAAAATTCCATCTGTTTCTCTCTCTTGGTACTGAAAATGAATGAAAGGAAACATACAAAGATATTAACAGTAGAATTACAGGTTTCTGTTGGGGTTTTCCATGTCTCTGCTCATTGGCACTTCCAAATGCTCAGATTCTTCAGCTCCAAGTGGAGATATTCAAGACATGATAAAAATATAGTGAATATTTAAAATGTTTAAAAATTATTACAGTTAGAGATATACTGCCATATATAAACCTGTTTTCTCCAGCACAGGATCAGGAAAGTAGCAGCCCAACAAGTCAGAAAACTTTTAGACAATAACTATTGGACTTTAGTGAAACACTACACAAATAATCTGTGGTCCTACCCCCAGCCAATCCAGCAAAGTAAGGAGCACCCATTTACTCTGTCTCAGCCCCATGTCTGCGTTATCAGAGAATGCTAAGTAGGAAGGTGGACATTTATTCAGCAAGACATTGACTAGACCCATTCCCTCCAACATGGCATCAGCTGAGAGCATATGGAGACCTAGACTACTACCCCTATCAGCAGGAAGGAGGTGCCCACCCCCCAACAGCTCCCTGTCATGGTGTCAAGAGAGGGCAAGCAGAGACTTCCACCTAGTGGTTAGGAGGCTATAACCTGCTTCTGTAGTGTTGATGGAGCCCATAAGGACAGCACTAACAAGGCATCCCTAACCTTCTAGCCAGGGGAAGACTGGTGCAGATATGGTGGGAATTCAGAATGCCACCTCACTTGGAGTGGTAAAGAGCCTCTGCTCAGGTGGGAAGGAGGCCAGGTACTGAATCTGGTCATTCCCCAAACATGGCAGTGATGTGTGGCTGCTCCCTACTGCTGGAGCAGTGTGTGAAGATTCTAGCTAATCCACAGTCTCAAAGGGAACACACCGGGCACATTTAAATAAAAAACACTGTTCAAACAAAGAACTGGGAAGACCTGAAACTGAATGATAAAAGGATAATTAGTATATGTTAAGGTTGAGGTGGCAGAAATGTTAGAATTATTTAACAAATGTATTAAAGCAGCTATCAGAAGGGCACTGTCATTAAGCAATTATAAAACACACCTGAAAGACAGAAAAGAAAAAAAACCTCAGCACAAGAACAAAAGACATAAGGAAGAATCAAATTATACAGGAGAGTGGTTGTGTAGAGGAGCCTGACCAACTTGAGTTACAACCAGCCCTTGTAAACGAATTGAGTTTGTAAGTCAAAGGTTACATTAAGTGGAAAAAATGGATGAATTGAAGAGCAGAACGGAGAGAATGGAGAAAAGAATCCATAAACTGGAAGATAATCAATAGGAATTATCCAATCTGAACAACACAGAGAAAACAGACTAGAAAAAAACCTATAAAGTAAAAACTTAGGGACCAGTGGACTATAACAAAAAAGATCTAACATTTGTGACACTGAACTCTTGAAATGAGAGGAGAAAGAGGGTGGGGCTGAAAGGGTATGAAAAGGTGTAATTAATAACTAAAAACTTATCAGATTCGGCAAAAGATATAAACTTGCAGAATTAAGCTAAAAAATCCCCCAAGATTTCCAAGCATAGAGCTGAGTGGACTATGTGAGCCACAAGAGACACCAGACTATAACCTAGTTTAGGTAACAGTGTTCTTGTTTTCATCTATAAAAGAATTCAAGTGACTCCCAATTGTGATACTGAAGGGTGCCAGAACAGTGTCCAAACCAAAGTGACTGGGTGTTATTACTTCAGCTGGCCTAGGAAGATCTGGAACAAAGTGTAGCAAAGTTTGATACACTCCACTATTTAGTATTTTTGAGCATTTGGTATTTTATGCATGTGCCATTGGCAAGAAATATATAGGTTAACAGGTCAATATCATGCTTCCAACCTAACATGTGACTGAACACTTGGTAAAATTTGGGATTCTAAATCAGAATCTTAATATATACACAATGTCAGCACATTTAAGACAATTTAAGAAGGATTTTAAAAATTTTAATTTTTGAAAATTACTTAAGTGCTTGGGATGCTTTGCCATAAAACTGAAAATAAGAGAATGTAATATATTAAATTTGTATAGGCAGTTAGAATATTTAAAGGAGTTTCCCTAAGTGTGAAAACATGAATTACAGGCTGCTTAAAAGTGATTTGTAAAAGTAGAGTAGATTTATATATAGAATAAAAAATCCATAAATTTAGAAATTAGGCTTTGAAATTTATAACTTATTCACTTTTAAACCAATTGAAGTCTGTGAAAAATATTTTAGTGCCTAAAGTTGGTCCCTAACTTTGTAAAAAAACATCCCCCACATTGACATATTTGTTACATGAGTGCATTCTATGATCATCATTTATAGGAAATTCTTGTCCAGTTGTTCTACGGTTTCCTTTTCCCATACCTCTTCAAGTCCTGTCAAGTTCCAGTGGGTAGTTCTGAGTAGATTTGGATCATCCTTTCTGTGAACAGAGGCTCTGTCTTTATTGAATCTGTTTTTCCCTGCAGCTGCCATGTTGTGAGGGGACAGCAGATGTTAGATAAACATTTGTTTAAATTAAACTTAATTAGCTACATTTTCCAAATCCTATTTTAAATGGCATATTCTGGGAAGTGATCCTGAAGAGGAAAAAACTTAGTAAAAACTTAAGTTCAACAGCCATATTTGCAGTTTGAGCCCTTGTGTGATAACGTGAAGTGACGTGTGGTTCTCTCCAGCACTCCGCTACATTTTTGGAAGAATGGTTGACTGCCTTGGACATGTTGCTATATGACCTCGGGGAAAAGTTCTGTCATGTTGCCTTTAACCAGTGATGTCTGCAAGGTGCTGGGGTGTCCTTATACTATGGCTTTTCCTGAAGAGCACATCTGACACTCACTGAATGCCTTAAAATAGATTATCATATTGTTTGACATTCTTTACTGGAACACAATGAGGCATACTTTTATTTTTTTATTTTATTTTTTTGAGGCATACTTTTAAATACTAGAATTAGACATGGCACTGCAAAGGTTTAAGATATGCAAAATAACATGAAAAACATCACCAAGAATTATGAAATATTATAGAAAAAAGGTTCTACACAAGGTAATACATGATGATTAAATTAAGACAATTATTAAAAAAAGACACATTGAGGGGAAAGGAAAGAAGGGAAAGAAATACATACGAGAAAAGGAAAAAATGGAAACAAAGTCGTTGTAAATAGGGAGGGGTGGAGGAGTTGAAGGGAGGGCAGAGGAATGGGGAAAAAAATAAGAACCAAGATATATCATGTAAAGTACAAGTTCCCAATGATGAATGTCATCATATTGTATACCTAAAATGTACCAATAAACTTAATGAATAAATTTTAAAAAGACACATTGGATCAATCTTCCTCAAATACTTGTCTTTGCTTCAAACACACTTATCCCATCATTCCTGTCACTTTCTGAAGCAATTGTAGAAGTCAGTCCTCTTTCGTGAATGTCTCTGGTTGTACTGTTCTGGCTACCTTGATGGCTTGATTAAAGACATTTACCTTACAGAGTTATTTGGACTTTGGGGAAGAGCCAGATATTGCACTGTGATGGATCTGGTAAATAAGATGGATGAGGACACCCTGTAATATTTTTATGAGCCTGTTCTTCTCTTGGATGGTACTCAGCAGCAGTATCCACCGTATTTTTTTTTATCATATCTTGAAAAGACACAACAGAGGACTTTCAGAAGAGCTGCAGAAAGTGGAAATAATGATGGGATAAAGTATGTTCAAAGTGAGAGGGGGATTAATGGCAATGTATCCTTTATTGTATTAATTTTCTAAAAATATAAACATTTACCATATATTTTGATCATCCCTTGCACGGCTGAGACTTAGTAACTAATTAATGGAATGAAAGATCTAAAGCTAACATGAGTAAGCATTTTCATATTAAAATGTAAAATGAATGAGATTTTCAAATGCTATTTAGACTAGCTTAAAAACAAACTTACTTGGATTTGTATTTAAATATTTCTTGTACAATTTAATATTTATTCTCCCAAATAGAATATTATTAAATGAACAGTGTAAGTCATATAAGTTTTCACAAAAATAAAATATTGGCCAATTAAGTCAAAACCTAAAACTGAGGAATTTATAAATGAATTTATATCTTTTAAATACAATAAATACATTTATCTAATAAACTCTTCCACAGTACCCTTTTTTTGTAGTGTTTTTCCCCCAAATAGAACACTTATTTCCTTTTTGTATTGGTTTTTTTTTTTTTGGTAACTTCATTTTTATTATACAGTAATCCATAACTACTATAGTAAATAAATTAGTAAATACAAATAAATCAGGTTTTCTCAACTTTGGCACCATTGACATTCAGGCTGAGCACTCTGTTTTTTTAAACTCAGGATGTTTATCTGGATCTTGCACTGCAGGATGTTTACCATCAGGATGTTAACTAGCATCCTTGTACTGTGTACTGAAGGATACTTACCATACATACCCTTTGGCTTCTACCCACTAGAAGTGAAGAGCAGCCCCATGGTTTTGACAAATAAAAATATCTCCTGACATTCATAAATGTCCCTAGTAATATTTCCCTCAGTTAAGAACTACTAAATTAAATGAAAGGAAAAAAAATCATCTATTTTTTCTACCAAATTCACTTTTAGTTTATACCCTTATGCTCGTATGTATACACATTGATAAAATTTTTAAATGATCATATGTATTGTTTTGTTACTGCTCTTTTGAAGTCTATATTATGAACATCTTTTAACAAATAAGTATATGTCTATTTTTTAATGGATGCAAATATCCCACTGTTTGTGTAGAAAATAAATTATTTACTCAATTTACTATAATGAGATATGGAAATTGTCCCGTTTTTCCCTCTCAGAGACAACAATGGCATAGATCATTTTGTTTGATATTTTTAGAAAAAATTTTCTTTTCCTAAGAATTTTGCCAATTGTTTCACTTCTGTTCTTAGAAGTGGCTTAGGAAAAATCAAAGTCCAGGGTGATTGTTTCTTTGTGTTTCTCATTTGCATGCTCTGTCAAGATGCTCAGAGTTCTTTATCTTTAAGGTTGAGAACCTCTATCCTTAAAATAAAAATGTATTGATACTTCTAGGAATATGTGTGCCTTTCCCATTTTAGGTAAAATTCTACATTCACTTTAATACAAATTTATTTTACTACTATCTTCAAAGTAACTTTCAATATTAGCTGTTGTTTTACTTCAAAAACACCAATTGTTATTTTCATGATAGATGACTCCTTTGTTACACATTATTTTCTCCTTATTCCTTCAATTTCTTCATTTCTCCTTCTAAATTCACTGTGAATCATACAATTTTCTTATTTTGTATCAATGTTTCAGGTATTTTTTGGTGTCTTTAATAAAATCTCATAATCCATATTTACTCTTGTAAATTAGTAAATTCAGGTAAACTAGGGCTTCTCAATCTTGACACCATTGACATTTTAGGTTTGAAAATTCTTCACTGGTGGTAGGGGACATCCAGTACATTGCAGTGTATTTAGGATTCATTATTTTTTGTGTGATTTATTGATTAGTTTTTCAGTATTGATTTTCTTTTTTCTAGTCTTCTATTGATTTCCTTAGCTACCTTTTCTTCTATTTTTGTCAGTCCTTGATCTCTTTCTTACTTACTTGAATTAATATTCTCAGGACCCATACCATGAAGCTATTGTGAAGATGCTTAGATGTGTTTTGAGTTATATGTTTATCCAAAAGAGATTGTCTGTATGGTGCTTTTATTTTTCTGTCTGTTTATATCCCTCCTCCCTTTATGTGGAGCACAGACATCATGCTGTTCCCTTTTTCTCACCTATGATGAACACTCTGAGGCACTCTCTTCACCTTCTCTTTGTTCTGACAAGGTGTGTGCAAACTCTCTGATTCCCTGAGATTGTTTGTCTTCCTCTGAGTGTGAGCATGTATGTCCCACCTCCTTTTCTGGAACTGGGTGCCACTGTGGAAATGTTAACTAAATAAAGCATATAGCTCTTACCCTTTTTGCTCCTTTGCCTTTTGGCTTTTGAGAAGTCATGATTTCAAGAGCTTGTTTGGAGGTTCTAGCAGGGGAGCACAGCTACTCGTATAACCTTGACAGAGGAAACGGTCCTCCTCTATCAGGGGTGGTCGTCCTCTTCAACCGAGCGCGCAGCTTCAGGAGGGACGCACATGGAGCAGTGAGGGAGGAAGGGGACACCCGCCTAGCCAGCCAGATCAGCCAAATCAACCCTAGCGATCAATGGGGTGACAGATGTCACAGCCAGATCGCCCTCACATCCAGGAGGTCGTGATTTTGGATTCTGGGGTGGCAATGAATTAACAAGCCATTTGGATCAACTCCTTAGAAAATGGCCCTGGCTTTAACCATTTTGGACATCTGAGAGAAGCCATTCACACAGTAGTTCACAGAACCTGCCCAATTCATACTGTGTCCTTTCAACTTTAAATTTTGCTTCCTAAAGTGTGGGATACACTAAACAGGTGACACATTCAAGAACTCAGCTTGCTATATGTCTGTGTCTACCACATTCTTTTGAATGTTTTGAATGTCATGATGATGACTATAAATGGCATAAGCATTGTGAATTTGAGTCACTACAGGTATAAAACAAAGAGTAGTCTCTCCTAGGGCAGAGAAGCTCAGCTGGTCCCAGCACCTGGAAGGAAGCTCCCCGGCCTCCATCACAGGCTCCTAGGGCAGATAAGCTTAGCTGGTCCCAGTACCCGGAAGGAAGCTCCCCGGCCTCCATCCCAGGCTCCTAGGGCAGAGAAGCTGAGCCGGTCCCAGCACCTGGAAGGAAGCTCCCCCACTGCCATCCCAAGCTCCTAGGGCAGAGAAGGTGAGCTGTGTGGGTGCCAGAAGCACCCCCTCCAGTAGAAATGAGAAGACACATAAACAAATCTCAAAAACAGACTTCCAGATCACCTACAGCAACCCCAAAGGGAAACGAGATGGAACAATCTGATACTCAACCACTTGGACTCTCTGAACTGGTAACAAAAGAGGATCTGGGAAAAATGAAATCAGAAATAATTACTCAGATAACAGCAAAGATTTTGCTCATGGTGCAAGACATGATTAATAAAT
>NW_004624773.1:1813572-1931167 GCF_000247695.1 Heterocephalus glaber
GATAATCATGTAAAGGTGCAAGATCCCAATGATGAATGTAACTGTATTTTATACCTAAAATGTACCAATAAACTTAATGGGGGGAAAAATACCAAATGACAAAAGCCAGTAACAAATGAAGACTACCTCTGATTCCACTGTAATCAAGGATGACAGAAGTCAAAATGACAGTTACCCTACCCTTGGGGTAGGTAACTAGAATGGAACACCAGGAGGGGTTCAGCGTGCTAGTATACAGATATGTTCACTCTGTAAAAATTCAACAAGTTGTTGGGCTGGGGATTTAGGTCAGTGGTTCCGCCGCCTGTTTCACAAACACAAGGACCGGAGTCCGAACCCCAGTACCAAAAAAAAAAAAAAATTCAACAAGTTGTATGTTAAGATGTTTGTCTTTTTCATGTACATATGATGCTGCAGTTAAACATTTTGAATAAAATTTAAAATGAAGTCACAAAAAAAGTAAAAGATCAAGTCATATTTCCTACCTTTTTTTCCCCATTTCTCTTTCACTTTAATACCTACATCTGCCTTTGCTGGAAATGATCTGTTGCTGTCATTTTGGGGCAATGGCATATTTTAAAAAATTTATCTAGGGGCCGGGGATTTAGCTCTGTGGTTCCACCACCTGCCTCGCAAGTGGAAGGACCCAAGTTCAATCCCCGGTACATAAAATAAAATAAAATAAAATAAAATAAAAATAAAAATTTATCTAGAGCACGGGTGGGCCAAAAGGACAAAATTTCAGAGTCATATGGTTTCTAATCTGAATACTTGACTCTGCTACACTAGCATGATCTTGGTCACAGACATGATTTCTGTAAATGGTGTCACTGTATTCCAGTTAAATCTGATTTACTAAAAACGGACCATCATGCCTTGTTTGCCACCTTCATATCTGGAAGTGTATATAGACATATGCTTCCCTATTGTTTTTTTGCCACTATTTTATGTTTTTTAACTTATTTTACTTTTTGGATACATATTCTATCTCACAAAATATCACATTATGGTTTTAAATGTTTCCTTTAGAAATGCCAAACACATTTTTTCTTATTTTTGTTAACCTTTTTTTCTCAGAGAGCAAACTGAGAAATTGACATAGATACAAATTGTAAAATAACTAATTAAAAGTTATTCACAGATCTAATTAGGTCATTTAAAAAGTTTCCTGGATATTTTACTAATTCAAGAATTGAACTGCAACATAAGAGGAAAACCGTAAAAAAACTAGGTGCCTCCATGTCATTATTTCTTACATGGACATTAAGGTTCAAGACATACTTAGATAACTTGAGGAGCATCTGCACCCTCAGACATGAGGGAAAAATGGACCCCAAAGAACTAATGAGAACTCAGCAGAAGAGAATCATTAGATTTTAGAGTGGCAAGCAACTTTAGTTGATGATTGTGGTTGACACCTCTCATTTTTTCTTCACAGTACATGGCCATTTATTCATGTTTGGGCTATAGTTTTCCTCAGGTAGTCCTACCTCTTCCTTGCTCTCAGTCTCAGTAGTTAAGGTGGGCTCCCATCCAGGCAACAAAGTGGGGGTTAACCCAGGTTGGACCTGGCAGAACACTGCAGCTTCCTGTTCAGAAATGGTCCAGGAACTGGCCTTTAGAGCCATCAATATGGAATTCTAGTACGTTTCTTAGAATTATTGAGAGAGAAGCTTCCTTCCCATCCTCACTTTCTCTTTCATTTAATCTTTCCTTCTCTCTCTGCTCTTCCCTCTTCTGTGGATGCTAAACTTGCGGATGTGTACCTGGGATGGCCCATACCCCCTCTACCTCCTTGCAGAAGGGTCTAGCTGGAGAATGAAACCCACAGTGATGAGTTGGGCTGAGAGGTACAGAGACCAGATTCTAATGGCTTCGAATCTCTGAATCCAGCCTTACCTATAACCACAAACCTCTTTTATAATTTCAAGTGTAAAATAGATCTCCCCCTTTTCCAAAGTGTAAGTTGAGTTTTTGTCACAGCCAAAAGTGAAGACAAATACTACAGTTAATAACTCAAAGAAATAAGCATTGGTAAGTGCTAGGGTCAGGACTAAATCTCTAAGTCTGATACTTGTTTTGTTGAGATTGTGGCAGTCTGTGGTAGACTAGCAAGTGAATTAAAACTCTGCATACAAAGCAATTCAGGTAGAATGGGCACTCTTCCACAAGCTACTTGGACACTGAGTTTCATGCTTAGATTGCACAGTATACAATGTATAGGTATTTACCCAATGAGTTACTGTGTGTGTACTGTGTTACATTAATGGGACAGAGTAGAACTGTGTGCAGTTTGTGTTGGTAGTGGTAAGTTGGTGACAACCTCTTTTCATGGACATTCTTACCTTAGGAAGGGCCAAGCTCAAAAAATAGTGACCAGATTTAAAGGACTCATATTTTTATATAATGCAGGTATGAAACTTGTACACTTGAAGCAGATGCTGGGTCTGAAATAAGAGCACAACGAAGCAGGGTAACGCACAGATAACAGCTACCCTATTATGGTTTGAACTTGGAACATCCTCCAAAAATCTCATGCACTCAGAAGCAGGGCATTTGAAAGGTGATTGGATCATGGAGGCACTGTACTCATCAATGGATTATTATACCACTGAGTTTATGGGTGAGTGTGCTACAAGGAGGTGGGCCTGGCTGGAAGAGGCAGGTCACTGGGGCATGACCTAGAAAAGTACTCTCCTTCTTCGCTACCAGGCCATCAGCAGCTTTCCTCTGACCAGGTTCTTCCATCATGCTGTTTTACCTTGGAGCCAGCAAAGGGGACCATGAGCCCAAATAAACCTCTCCTCCTTTAAGGTGTGAACACTGAATATTTTGTCCCAGCAACAAGAGAGTGATTAAGACATGCCCCCAACATAATTTGCACCTGATTCTACTCTGTCATCTATATAGCAGGGTCCATGTGCACATGTACACATGACCCAGTAACACACTCTACAAATCCCTATAGAACATGTACTGTGTATCAGGGATACCATCTGAGCAACATAAATAGACAAAGTTGGAGCTTCTACGAAAAAAATTTTAAAACATAATTTTGACAAATTACTTTTTTGAAAATAAAAGCTATTTGCCTGTTATTAACACTTTAACAGAATAATTATATGAATGACTTAATTCCTTTGTCCCTTCCTCCAACCTGGTTGATTAGAAACATCAATATTTACAAGGTATTCAAACACAGGCCATTTGCAAAGAGCAAAAACTCAAATATGTTGATTGTTAGAAAATTGACTAAAGGCATGTTTATTTCTTTTCACCATACTAACTAGTTATTAAGCTATTAGAAAGCAAACCACACTTTACAAGACATTATTAATTTCATTCATTGCATAGTCTTTAAAAAAGGGTATTAGACTGATCTACCCAATGGTTTATTTCTCCATGGAAATACAGATTTATAAAATGATGACTTTTTAAAATTTTCCATACATAAAACTTATAAGAACAATGTAAGATGGTAAAAGGCAAACAAAATAGCATGGTTAGCTATACATTTGGGCATTGGAAGGAAATTGTTAATGGTGGCAAATAAGCCTCTAAGTGGAGAGAATGAGGACCGGTGTGTTGCCTTAGGATGGTGCAGACAGCACACTTTCACTGGCCAGACCTCTGACATACTTTCCCGGGCATCTGTTTTACATACAATTTTCACTGTTTCACTGAATCATCGTCTACCACAGAAATGCTTATCTGATAAAGGCAAATGGAAGCGGGAAAATCCTGGGACAATTGAGATTTTCTAATTTTAGAGCTATGGCTAAGGCACTAAGTCTAGTATTTTAAGAAAATGGTCTGAGGAATAAAACTGACTACAATGAGAAATACACAAAAATCTTAATGCTTATAAAACATAGGATTTTATTTAAATTTGCATAAAGATAAAAATTTTACCAAAATTTAAACAGAAACCTAATTAAAAATTTTCCACCACAAAATGGACATTATGGAAAAAAGCCACATTCCCATCAAAACTACATTTTCTCATTTTTCTACCACAAGGTGATAGATCCTGGAGGTGAAGGTCAATAAGGAGAGATGATACTCTCAACACAATTCAGTCTTCTCAGAGTTGTCTCATTTTGAAATGACTTAATTACAGAGATGTCCATAAGAATCAGCGTTCATCAGTACTTAAAATGAAACCTTCTACTACAAAATCACAAATAAGGCTCCTGGCTGTTCTTTTAGTATGAGGTAAACAATATTTGATATTAAGGCAAATGGTAAAATATGAGTATAGTATATTAATGTAGAACTTCCACTGTAAAATATATTTTAGAATATCTATAAATTTTTCTAAAGATGTGTTGGAATTAGAAACTTATAGAAATTGCTACAATGTGTAATAATTATTTGCTTGGTGTCTTAGCTTTGCCCCTTTGATAGTTAATATGTTAAATGGAATCCTATTTGAGGTTTTTATGGCTCATGTTTTTTTCTACCATAGAGGATTAAATATTCACCAACATTCTTCTCAATGAACCAAGCAAGGCTTGCCTTAATTAAATTTCTGTATATATGCATATTATTTGGCCAGAGACTGCTTCCTAAAGTTGGTAAAAGCTTGCAAATAGAGGACATTATTTTTATCATGACTATATAAGTAAAATTAGACTAGGCTGTCTAGATAACTTATCTGAGAAGATATAGATCTAAGATTTTCACACAGTGGTTCTTGTTTATGCACTCCCCTGTTTTTTCCCAGTGAGAGAACCATTTTTTTTTTTTTCCACAGTGAGGGAGCCATTGGGAAAACAGCCCCCGGACCAGGCAAAAGACATCACTTCTTTGCCACACTGGCGACAGCCTTCTTGGCCGCATCCTCCAGGTCTACAGCCGCGGTAATGGGGAGTCCACTGTTTTTGAGTATGTTCTGTGCCTCTTGGACATTGGTTCCTGGAAGGGGGAATGATGGACAGTCACTGGATGAAACTGCAGGTGGTGCTCTGTCAAGTTTTCTAGGACCTGAAATGACTGGCTATCTGGGACTTACCTGACGTCAACACAATTTCAGCTGTTTATGATCCAGACCCCGCCATTTACATATACTTTGATGACAAATTTATTTTTTTTCTTTTTTTCACTTTAATTATCTAGTGTTATAAAGACATTGCCTGTATTTTTTTGGCATTTAAAAAATGAAGATGAGGTTCTTTTAAGATTACAGAATATACAAAGAAAGATTAATAGTCACTTCTTCAGTGAGTGTGAATGAGGGAAGTCTTCTGAACTGGCCTTATCTCAGAGTTCTGAGTATGGAAAGAAAAAGTGTTTTGGGAAAAATGAGAATGACACATCCATTTGAGTGTGGGCATGGGCACAATGTGGAATAATGGGACAATACCTGAGAACGTGTGGCTAATCTACCTATAATTTTTTTTTCTTTTGTACAGGGGATCGAACTCAGGACCTTGTGCTCGTGAGGCAGGCATGGGGCCACTGAGCTAAATCCTCGGCCCCTACCTAGAGGTTTTTGCAAGGAGATGAGTTAAACAAATTCTAATCAATGCTATTAACAGGGAAGATTACATGACAACATCTGTTCAAGTTGTGGCCCAACTAGAAAAGATGAAATAAGGGACTTGTATGAGGGAAATGAACTTTTTTTTTTTAACTGATAGAAGCCAAGATATCTGCTAATAATCCAGTCAAGTGGGCTTAATGTGTCTGTAGCCCATTCCAGAAGTCACCTATTTTAAAGACCTCTGGAAGGCAGGGGTCCAAGCCATGACTTGACCTGTTGCAAAATTCTGAGAATCTGCTCTGTGCTCACCAATCCAGCAGAGTCTGTTGATAGCTCCTGGCTGCTCCTGGTAGATGTGCTATATTTGCTGGCCAGGCCACCTCACCCAGAGGTGTTCCTCAGGGACTGCCTTTCTAATTGGTACATTTCTTCTGTGTTCTTTCAGGGCAAACAACCCTTTAGGACCAATAAGACAAAACTGTCTCAGCTAAGACAATTTCCTATGCATTTATCCAGTTAGGAAGTCAGTGCTTAGTTATAAACAAAGATGTTGAAATACAGACATTGGAGAAGCTATTTTACCACAGAGTGTAAAGGAAGCAAAGGCCAGTGAGGCAGTGGTGGATGGGCTTAAAAGGTGAGGAAGCATGGGCTCTCCTGGGATCATAGGTCCACTGAGCAGCTGTGAAGGAGGCACTTGGCACCGTGTTTTGGGCTGTGGCTTCCTTTTGGCTAGTTTACACAGGCACCTGACAAAAGGCCCCTCTGGAAGAAACAAGAGAGTGGGAATGCTGCTACCTAAAATCTTCACCCTCTGCAGTGTATTTTTTTTCATAGTTTTGGATATATCATTTAACTTCTTTGAGCCTAAACTTTTTACTTCCATACATGCACTCATCATCTTCCTCAGAACTCACACCCTTAAGTGCTTATACATGCCAGGCATAATGCCATATAGTGTCCATGTGGCATATGAATATCTACAAAAACAATGAGCAGGTCCTATAGCCTCTGTTATATAAATGAGGCAAATGAGGCCCAGAGAAGTGAAATCACTCTCTTGTGGTCACAAAGGTGGTAAGTGGCAGAGGTGGGGACTTGAACTGTTCTCCCTGAAGGGTGTGCTAGTCCACTTTCTTATTTGTAAAGTGAAGACATTAAGTTGTGATGATTAGCAAATGAAAGGATATCCATGAAAGCATTTATGTCAATGGCAAAATCCCCTGCCTGACATTTCTGCACTTCTCTGGATTACATTAACATGATCATGTTAAAGGTGGTAGGCAGCATCTAAAATAAATGGGTCTGAATTGATCAACTGAGTGATCCTGCTTCCTGCCCTTGTATATATAATTTTACCTCCTGAGTGTGACCAGGACCCAGTGCCTGGCTTCTAAGGAGTGGGAGTATGGAACAAGTGATGGAATGTCACTTCTGAGACCACGTTACAAAAGCCTGTGGCTCTGTCTTGCTCCCTTTGCTTCTTCATTTGTTCATTCAGCTAAAGCCAACAGCCATGCTGTGAGTTGCCCTCTGGAGAAGGCCACTGGCAAGGACCTGAGGACAGCCTCTGGCCAAGAACCAAGGAGAAGTGAGGCCATCAGTCTAGTAACTCTGAGGAACTGCACACTGCCAGCACCCATGTGTGGGCACCTGGAGTGAGCTCTTCCTTGGCCAGGCTGAGATGTTCTCCACCCTGCTGACACCTGGACGCAGCCTTGTGATAGACCCTGAGTGGGAGGACTCAGCTATACCACACTTGATTCCCAGCTACAGACACTGTGGGATAAGTATTCCTTTTGTAATGCTGTGGAATTTTTGTGGGGGTTTTTTTCGGGGGGGATCTTTTTTGTACCTTTTTGTGGTGTTGGGGCTAGAACCCAGGGCTGTGTACACTCTAGGCAAGTGCTCTATCACTGAGGTACATCCCAGTCCCTGAATTTTGGTATAATTTATTACCATGGATCAATAACTAAGATAGATGTAAAGGCTTATTATTTCATTAATACAACCTCAGCGTGCATTTTGATTCATTTGATAAGGTTTTAGTCAAGGTCCCAGAGGCAGAAAAGCAGGACAGGGGACTAGATGGTGGCAGGTGTTAGATAGGAGGCTAAGGAATTTAGACATTAATCTGTATGTAGGCTGGCTCTCATGGAGCAATGACAGAGTGTGAAGCCAGAGCCCCTGACTGACACAGAAGTGCACCGCTCTTTGCAGCAGAAGTGAATGAAAGTTAAATGTGTAAATTTCTACTTCCTCAACAGAGACAGGAGCAGCAATAAAAGTTACGATACCAGAGGCTCTTCTCCCTGCTCCCTTTCTCTTTGGAACACCCTCCAATCTCAACAGCTGGAGTGGTGTTCCTGGGATTGGCCCCATTTCACCTCCTGCTCTTCCTGGGGTTAGTTTTATCTTGGTTCCTGCCCACTCTGAGAATGGTTCAGTCATCTCTGCCCCACTTCTCTTCCATGTGCATGGGTGAACAAGCTCTGCATTACTTTTCTCCCCACATTTCTTATCATTGCATATTGGTTATACAAATTAATAGGTTTCATTCTGGCAGCTTTGTACATGCACATAACATACTTTGATCCCCCTTCACATTTTTGGAAGAGGGGGTGTAAGGGTGAGTAATGAGGGCGTGAATATGATCAAATAATAGTCTTTTCAGCATGTGAGTTAACATCAGTATTCCCAAGGGGGTGGGGCAGGACTGATTTGGAAATCCATGACCATCTAGATGAGCTGGGCCTTGTGGGGACCCCAACCCTTGCTGCTGCTCTCGCTGGGGGCTGACACCCATTCATGCACTAGCACTTGGGTATTACATCCCTTCCTTTGTACCACCTTCCAAATGCCCAACTAAAGCAGAGGCTTGTTACATAAGCTTCCAGAGCACCCTGCATTTCCAGATCCAGATCACAGATTATGCTGTACTGTATGGCTTAGTGCCACATCTCTCTTCCCCACTGAAATGCTTCACTTTGGGAGACCTGCACAGTGGGATGTCTTGCCACACCCACTGCATTCTCTGTATGTGCTGACAGACTAACTACCACAGGTTCACATACGAAGTGTGCCCAAGAAGTGATGTGGGTATGTATCCTCTGATCCCCTTACTGGCTCAACACTGCCCCCTCAAAACCTTTCCTAATAGGGTTGATGCAGAAACTGGAAATGCCTGAGATGACATGAGAATCAACTGTTTGGAAGGGATTTCCAGGGTCTTGGGTCCTGGCCTGTCTCTAGAGGGCCCTGGAGCAGCTCACTATACTCTGGTGCCCGAGTGAGGACTCCAGCTGCTGCCACTCGTCCTGCCCTGCAGCTGCTTGTGTCTCAGGGCTGAGAGGCCTCACTCCAGGTAGGGCCAGTGGGCCAGGTCATGGGAAGAGGGAGGAGCAAGCAGCTCCCTAGAAAAACACATTCTTTTCCCTCCAGCTGCTCCTTCAGTGGTGTGTCAAAATGCCTAATTGCTTCATCATTCCAGGATACACTAAAATGCATTTTAATTATACTTGCTCTTACACTTTAATTACAGCTTTAATTATTAAGCATACACTAGCATGTTCAGAATGAAGTAATATGTGAAGTGATTCTAACACTGAAATATAAAGCGCAGGAAAAGGGCTATGATGAGAAATGGATCATAAATAGAGGTTTGATGACCAGACAGAAATCCATCACACAGGAGAGAGAGAGGGAGACAGAGTGACAGATATCCAGAAACAGAGGCCATAAAGAAGTGGAGAGGAGGAAGACTGAGAGAGCAGGGTGGAGGAGATGGCAAGAAAAATAAGTGGCAGTAGAGTTGGGCGGGGGGGCACGGTATATCAAGACAAAAAAGCAAAGCAATGCCAGGCAGGAGAGGAAAGCTTGGGATCTGGAGAGACAAGGTAAGTGGAGAAAGAGTGGAAGAAGAATGGTGGAGGGAGAGGGGAAGAGAACGGGAGGATGAAACAAAGGAAGAGAAAGGAGAGGGAGAGAACAAGAAGGGAGGGTGAAGAGAAGGAGAGGGCAGCTGAAAGAGAGAAAGGGGAGGGGAAAGAGCCCAACCAGAAACAGGAGGAAGAGTCCTGGGGAATAACCCAGAACTACAGACATGGACACAAAGAGACAGACAGGCCAAAAGTCAGCCAGACAGGGTGAAGAAACAAAGTGAGCTTGTGAAGTGCCCTCCGCCCTGGCTGCTCCCGGGACCCTATCACCTTGTCTTCCATGCATCTCACTCCTTGCCCATGGGATGGCTCTGCCCACAGCTTGGCAGTGCTGCCCACTGATCCTGACACTAATTACCACCTGCTTCCTTTTCCTGTTGAAGTGGAAGTGTGGATGCAGAGAAAATAGGTAGGAAAAAACCCCAAAACAGCCGTTGAAACCATATTACTGAGGAGAAAAGGAAGTATTGGACAAATGCTTACTAACTCATGGATTTCTTTTATTATTAGCTAAGTGTTTGAGGTTAGTTTTTTCTTGACTCACTCAGTGGCTGACATCTATTCCCCATCTCTCTCTGATTTTATTTCTGAATAGAAACCATCACAGCTGCTTTAAACTCTGACACAGAATGAAGTGCTCCAAACAGAGTGTTTGTGCCTGTGCACACAATTACAAAAGAAATTGATCTCTTTCCTACATTTAAATGGTGGTACTGACATACTGTAATATTTATTAAATGCTGCATTGCTTTTTAATGAGGCTGTGGGACAACACTTTTAATAACCACCTGTACAGATACCTGATCAGCTCACACTGCCCCAGCTTCTGGTACTTCTTAATATCTGCTTGCTGAGAGCCACTCGGCTAAATGCTTATCTACTCACTGCAGGTCTTGAAAATGGTGACACAGAGAGAATCAAAAGGAAATGAATTTAAAATGATGTCTTGCTCTACCGCTAGAGGACATTATAAAAAATAATAATGATTAAAAATCTGAAAGGGGCTGGGGATTTAGCTCAGTGGTGCCACTGCCTGCCTCACAAGTGCAAGGTCCGGAGTTCAATCCCTGGTACCAAAAAAAATCTGAAAAATTCTGGACCTCTTTTTAGTGTTTGACCAGTGACTTTCTGCCACAGGGTGGAGTAAGAGAGCTGTAACCAGGCACACTAAGTTAATTCATCAAAATCTGCTCTTTGCTTTAATCATAGGTAAAAGAAGACAACTGAAGTGAACACAGATGACAGAATTTTGGTCCCCCCCACCCCAGATTAAGCCAGCCTTTTTATCACTGAGCAGTGAAAAAAAAATTCTCTAGTCTGGAAGTACATAGAAACTATCTTTTTTTGAATTATCATTTTAATTGGAATTCAGGTTTTCTTTTGCTTTATTTGTTTTAATTGTTGTTGAGACAGGGTCTTGCTAACTTGCTCTGGCTAGGCTTGAACTTGTGATCCTCCTGCCTCATCCTCCCAGAGTGCTGAGATTACACGTGTGTATCACCAGGCCTGGTTCAGGTTTATTTTTGGTTAAGAAAAATAACAAATATGATAGCATTTCTGAGTGGATATTAGGTCCAAAGAATGTTTATTGGATGCATGAGTTAAAGTGTTCTCAAGTATCATAAAACTTGCAAAGCAATCTTAAAGCTGACATTATCTAATCCTCATTTTACAAATGAGAAAGGTGAAGCAGTGGGAGGCTTCTCAACTGACCCAGCAACCAATAGCAAGTCAGAGGCTGGGCTAGGACAAGAGTCCCAGGTTTGTGTGATGATAAAATCACAGAACAAACATGCTGCTTGGCCTTTTAGAGGTGAAAAGTCTCTTGTTTCTCTATGGCATTAGTTAGGAAACTGAGGTTCAGAGATGCCAGAGAAATTGTTCAGGCCAAACAATCAGCCAGCTTAGCAAGCCTGACTCAGTTCAGTGTGCAAAATCAGGGCCAGCAAACTTTGACTTTCTATCCTGCTGCCTGTATCTGTACCCTTTCCGAGCTATGAATAGTTTTTACATTTTTAAATAGCTGGGGGAAAATCGGAATAATATTTTGTGATGTATGAAATTCAAATTTCAGTGTCCATAAATAAAGTTTTTGTGGAGCAGAGCCAAACTGATGTGTTTACAGACTGTCAATGCCTGTGTTGTCCAATGGCACAGCTCAGAGCTAAGACAGACAGTATGGTTCATTATACGGAAAATATTTTAACCCTGTTCTAAGTAAGTAAGCAAATTTTTTCCCTAGGAGAGGGGAGGTCAGTGGAAACAAGCCAAATTTAATAAAGCTACAGATTCCTCCCCAAATGTTCTCTGACCCTGCGCCCTTGCAAAGTGACAATCAGACATGTCTTCATGTCATGTAAGTTTTGATAACCTATCACGTCTCTTTTGTCTTGTTGTTGTTAGAAATGGAACAATACATTGAGAGTTGGAGGCAACACTCCTGCTGCGTGAGCAGCCTGCCCTTGTTTGAGATGACATGCACCCAATATCTAGCATTTTGCTTGGTAGCCAATGAAGGTCATGCACATGGTCTTGGCTAAGTTACTAACTTGAGCTCAAAGGATAATTACTAACAGTTGTGGAGCCTGAGACTGTTCTAAGTTATTTAAAAACTCAACTGCTCTTTACAATGACCCTAGGAAGTTGGTATATACAGTATTTATTCCCATTTTATGAGTAAGAAAGATGAGATTTTTAAACTTGGCTGTGTTCTGGAGTGTCTGAGTGACCTGAAAAGTTCTGTAGTTTTGAGACTTAAGATTTCTCCTTGGATAATGAGTGCTTTAGTTACTTCCTTATTGCTGGGAGAAAATACCCAACACTCACAAGTTAAAGGAAAGAAGGTTTATTTTAGCTCACAGTGTATAGAGCTCTAGCGGGCTCCACGGCAGGGTGGCATGGCAGAGGAGAAACAATCCATGGCAGGGCAGGCAGGAAGCAGTGAAGCAGTGGTTCCCTTTCCCTCTTATTCCATTCAAGCTACAAGCCTTTTGGTTGGTGCCACCCATACCCAGTATCCACACCCAGAACTGATTTAGTTATCACACACCATTAGTCCATCTTCATTCGTTCTAGATCCAGCCACTTTCAAAAAGCCCCACCTATTAGCATATGAGGCTTTAGGGAGAACTCTAGACACAAGCCACAAAAATAAGTATCTTATCTAAGAACCTGTATCCCTCAGCTGACATAAGATATTCCATGGGGCTATGCTATATCCAGATGAAATTTCCATGGTAAGGAACTAGCACCTGTAAATGTGACAGTTATTCATACAATCATAGCAGAAGTCACCAGCTGCAGTGGTTGGAAGCTTATGGCCTCATTCTTCTCTATGGCATTCAATGGTGCATTTGTGCGCACACAAGTAAGGTTCTCTTAATACAAGTTCTTTAAGAGTTTATGCCAGGTGGCCAGGTGTATATGCTTTTGTTCTCAATTATGGTAGCCCTCAAAAAAAAAAAAAAAGCAACATTATATTAATGTAAACCAAAGTTAAGGAAGTTGTAATATTAAACTACAGTGGAAAGAACCCTCTGGCAAGGAAGAACATCTCACAACTCTGCACTGAGTCCCCATCACTAGCTGGGATCAGGACAGAACTTTCAAAGAAGAAATGTTTAATATACTTGAAATCTGCATAGACTTTCCTTCTATGCCTCCCTTAAATCTTCCTCACGGCTTTCAATCCATGCATACTATAATTTATGGGTGATTCAAGGAATTTGCAAAGGTAATTTTGACCATGTGAGAAATCTGTCTGAAATGCTGACTTCGGAACTCCACTGCTGTCTGGTATGGTTTGGCTATGGCTTAAGTGTGACTCCCAAAGCTTCATGTGCAGAAAGCTTGCGCCCCAGACCTGGCTAATAAAGTCAATGAGGACACACCAGAATACTTTATAAGCCTGCCTTTCCGCCGGATGGCACTCAGCAACAGCATTCACAGTACTCCTGATCATACCTTGTGAAGACACTCAACAAAAGAGGACCTCCAAAAAGTGACAGAACAATGGGATAAAGGTTTCAAAGTGAGGGGGAGTATTTTAAAGAGGATTAAGGGCAATGTTTGAGGGGGATTAATGGTATTGTGTCTTTTACTACAATAACCTTTTAAAAAATTTAAACATTCACTGTACATTTTGATTATATCTCATAAACAGAGCTAAACAGGCTTCTTTTCATGACACACTACCCAGCTTCGGGTGCTTTGTTACAGCAGTACAAACTGGATGAATACACTGCCTAAGATGTCATCACTGTGAGATTTTACACTTACATGGGGGGAAATAACTGAGTGGACCCCACTGCTAATATTTTCCTTAAGAAGAAGTTACATTCTAGAAACTTAATATTGCCTGCCAAATTCTCACTTGACTCTCACGAGACATTTCAGAGCACAGAGGGGTATGCAGGCACAGAAAACACTGGATTTTCCAGAATTCTAGGTCTTGCTGCTGGCCTCTACTCTACTCCAGGGATCTGCACAATGTAGGCCTTGGGCCAGAGCTGTTCCATTGCCTATTTTTGTACAAAAACATTTATTGTGACACAGCCATGCCCATATATTTATGTATTGTCTATGGCCACTTCAGACCACAAGGGCAGAACTGTGTAATTGTGACAGGGTATATATGCATGCCCCCAAAGCCTAAAATTTGGCTCTTTACAGAAAAAGTTTGCAGATCCTTCCTCTGTACAATCCAAATGTTTGTTGCAGGGCTGAACGGAAGGTTAAGAAATGGCCTCATTTGGTGCTTCCACAGCTGGCAGCCCCCACTGATACCCTAGATAGCTGTATATTTAGGGGAGAAAACTTCCCCTATGGTTTATTTGAATCAACAGTAGCAGACATTTGGTGCAAGTGCCTCCAATCTCCTTTCGGGCATTCATAATGGTCAACAATAAAGATGAAATTCATTTCTATGGTGTTAAAGATATAGCATCAGAATCCTTCTTGGCACAATACTTCAGGCAGCCCCTGCCAATGAACTAAAGGTGGCATGAGACAAAGGCTATTTGTCCTCCCTGTTTACAGTCTTCTCATGAGGTCTTTCTGGAGCCCTGGGGTGGTACCCTTCAGGGGCCCTCTCTGGAAGAGCCCTAATTAGTAGGTATTGATAGCACCTGTGAAACAGCGCCAACTGGGCCTACCTGTGCGTCTCCTCCCTGTCAGTGATGTGCTCTCCTTAGTGGCTAGTCAAATATGAATTTTGAATGTCACCTAAGGAAACTGAGGCATGAAGAAATGAACTGACTGGTCACTCAGAAAAGACCATAGAGTTTTGGTGCTACAGATGACACAAAGCAGGATTTGGGGATAAAACAGTCCTGGTATCTGCTATACTCTAAATCCCTCATTAAAAAAAACAACCTACTGTTGCTGCTCAGGGAAACAGAGCTAGATGCTTATTCTTTCTTCTCTTTTTCTTAGTGTATGGCACTGGGGATTGAACCCAGGGCCTTTGCACTGAGCTAAATCCTCATCCTTTTTTATTTTATTTTTAGACAGGGTCTCACTAAGTTGCTAAATTGCCCAACTTCAGTTTAAACTTTTGATGCTCCTGCTTCAGCCTCCTAGAGTACTGGGATTTCAGATATTTGGCACTACTCCCAGACAGTTGCTTGCTCTTGAAAGGATAGCCACTGTCTAGACTGGGGTAGGCCCTGACCAAAGGTTGCCAACAGACAATGTCCTATTCTGTGCAGTGGTCAGATTCTTCCTGCCATGCAGAGGGACAGCCATTAATTAGCCTATCACTCTTGGTTTCCTCCACACCCACCACTGGCTCTGCCTGAGGGAGCTGGTGGTAGAGAGACATCTCAAGAAGCATCCGAGTAGTGAGAATTGGTATGGAGGGCCTAGCCCCTTTCTTTCAGGGCTGTGCTGTGCAAGGTCAACCACTGCTTCTCAGACTCTGCCCTGGTGGTGGAAGGCCCAGTGAAGCCTGGAGGTACCTGAGACCAGACATGCAAAGCTGCCTAAATCTGGGGTCAGAGGAAGGCAGCTCACCTTCGGCTTCCTTTCATCAGTAATGAAGGTAATGCTTTGATCTCCTTAGTACTTTGCTTTATTTCTTATCAAGGTCAGACACCCTCAAAAGTCTTAACACCATGACTGGCTGGATGGGCTGGGAAAACGGTGCCTTTTAGGTAAGCTAATGAGACCAAGCAGCTGTGAAATCTGGACAGCAGGACCAGGTTGTCCGTAGCAAGAGGTCACAGGGCTAGAGGCACCAAGAAAGAGGGTGAAGAGGGAGAGGAGAGAGTCCATCAACACCGGGGGAGATCTAGAGAGAACAATTTTACTACTATGGTGGTCAGAGAATCCACTAAATGACATCTACCCCCAGCCCCTCCCAAGCCCCTCAAACCACTGTGTAAGCCTGTAATTATGTTAACTACTTTCTTAAGGTGCACAGAAGGATTTTTCTTGTATAGTTAATAGATATTCAAAATGGAAATATCAGTTACATCATCTGCCTAAGAGCAAAACAAAAATTCCAAGTGCCTAACATAGTAGATTGAACACCTTGCAAATTCAAATGTTAGATCTAAGAAAAAAGCTTTCACTAGCTTGACCAATACTTCAGGTTACAGATTAAGTGTGTTATCAACTGAGATGGTGGGGAGGCTTTCAGGGGTGATGGCAGGGGAGGATAGGCTCCCCTTACATTTCCTGCAGTTTGAGCTGGTGAAGGTGAAGTAAACACCAGGGAAAGTGAGGAAACCAGGTCCCACAGGGAAAGAGAGAGGACTCTGGTGATTAAAGGGAGGAGATGCGACAGATGTTACCATGAAAAGACACAGATCCCAGCCAGAAGAGATCCACAAAGACACTGAAGGAAGAAGGAGGCTGAAAAAAAGAGTCATTTGTGAGGCACAGAGCTAG
This sequence comes from Heterocephalus glaber, assembly GCF_000247695.1. Next base: position 1,829,887 of record NW_004624773.1, read on the forward strand.
GTGATGAATGGGTACACAGAGAACAGAATGGAAGAGGGAGAAGAATGAGAATTAAACACACAGAAGGTAAGAGTGGAGCTCCCTCCAGGAGTCACTCCTCTAGCCATGGCAGCAGCAGAAGCAAAGAGCAGAGAAAAATCAGCACCAGGTCAGGCTGGGGGTGGAGCTGGGGAGCAGCTTGGGGAACAGCTTAGCTCCCCCGAGCAAGGTGACAGGCTTAAGAAAGGAAAGGTAGAGGAAAACTCAAGTGGGGACAAAGTACACATTGAAAATAAGCAGTCAAGAGAATGCTGGAATATGGAAAAGTGCAAAGAGGCTGCAGTAGTTGTCAGACATGGGGCAGGACCATGGCTCTGCTGGGCATCTACTCTCACTGTGCCCTGGACCACCCCACTGCTCCACAAGTGGCCCAACCCTCCCTTTACTCTGGGTGTTGCCAGCAAGCCTAGGGCTCCAGCATTCCATTTTCTAACATGAAAACTTTTTGAGGCTAGTTAGCGTCAGTCAACCTGCCAGGGCTCCCCTTTTGATGGGAGACAAAGGGATAATCAAATCACTGCTCTTGTCTCTGGTGTCACACTCTGGAACAACTGGGCACTTGCAGAGGGGACAGTTGCCAAGAGAAGGGACATGGCTAAGATTGTAGTTGTCGCTTGCCCTTGTAATAGTCATACGAAATGTATTGCTCCCTTTTATCAGATCAAAGTGCGGTACAGTAATTTCCCCGTGCCATACTCCTCTGGTGAAAGCTCCCTTGGTGAGCATTTCAGCGAGCAAAGTAGAGGTGTTCACTCAAGGGAGGAGCTGGTCTCCTGTCAAGGAAATAAGCAAGCAGGAATACTCTTACATTCTCCATGGCTCCAGAAAATTTTGGGACCAACACAGACATTTTGGGAACAACACAGTAACAAGAAAGTGGGCTGGAGTCTTATTTTTAAGGATATTTGGCAACAGAGAAACAGTCTTTACATTACTCAAACCTTTTGGTATTGGATGGAAAAATAAAATTGAGAAGATCTGACTAAGAACCAGGATCCAATCTGCAAATTATCCAGGCTTGTTCTTATTTTTTATGAGTTCAACTTTAAATTGGCCAATAAGAAGAAAAATAAATGTGAAAAGAATTCTCTGAAGATGTTGGTGGATTCTGATAGGTAAAATTATAAAAACATTTATACAAAACCAAAGCTTTGGCTAAAATACATTTGTTACCAAATATACAAAGCTATAAAGATCTGTGTATTACTCAACAGTTTTAGACTGGCATAAACTAATCACCCAGGTAATTTTTATGTCATTTTGTATACATTTTTAAAAAGAAAAAAGTAACTCATTTCAGATAATTTGTTCTTTATTCATGCTACAAATGTCTACAAAGGCTGAATTTTCTCCAAATATGTGGTTGTTCGATTCACTCAGAAGTCTTTTACATAAAAATAGTCCTATGTCTCAGCTGGTGAGGCCCATTCTGATAAGGCAAGTAAATATATGTAATTATAAAGTTACCATTTTCAAAGAAGAGAGTAATCCCTTCCTTATCCATTGGTATAACAACTTGTAATTGTTACACAGTGGAGAACAAAGACTTTGTCCACAAAATCCTACCACACCAAGACTCTCTTGACTGACTAACCCTTTGGGCCATGTCTAGAACGTAGTGTGTGGGCCACAGAGTCTTTAAAATGTGGGTGGCAAGTGGGTGAGACTGGTAAGGATCCTGGATCCTCCAAATGGTCACAAAACAAATGAGAGAGACCCGTCTTAATTTACAGGAAACGGACCCTATTATGTAAACACATTATTGGGCTTTTGAAATGTTTGATATCTTGTTAGAAATCTCATAAGTTGTTTAGACTACAAGATACTTGAATATTAGCAATACAAGGTATGTATTATTGTAATTTAGACTAGTAAAATTTTTCTACTTCCCTTGATTTTCATGTGTGACCAGGCTTTGTCATAGATGCTGGGATGAAGGATACCCCTTTCTCATCTCACTGTTTCTATCGAGGACAATGTTCCATGTTCTGGGAATGAAAACTAAATCATTCTTAACACTAACATGAATAAAGGTCCTAGAGAAGTTCAGTTAAAACAGAAAGTGGTATGTTAGTCAAGGCAAACAGAAATGATCACGAGAATTGTCCCAAATAAAAAAAAAATAGACTGAAGATAAAAGAAATTCCCCAAAGATTCTTGTAGTTAATAATGTTTTCTATACTGGAATCACTGAGCACCTCTTTCTGTGATGGGATATTTTTGGTCTTGGTTGGGTTCTTATTTTAACAAAATTGTCCTACATGGAATGATTTCCAGTACAGCCAGCCTGTGTCTATTTACTAAGGACATTTGCAATGGGTGCCATATCCACACCTCTCCTGGGATTGTCCCTGTACTCTACACTCTATCCACACACATTCAATACAAACCAGGGATGATTAACTCCCCATGTAATACTCTCCATTCTCTGTCTAGTTTCCACTCATTTTCCCACATCTGCGACCTATGTCACCTAAACCCATAGGTTCCTCTTTCTCACTCCCTTTTTCCTTTCTCCTCTTGCCTCTCTGGGGCTTTATCTTGATGTGGCAGTTCTGCCTCAGTATTAGACTCTATCTAATGTTACAGACCCTGGCTAACAACGTGACATTCCAATTTTGTTCTTTCAGATAAAACCTACTGCTGCAAAGCCATTACTCTCCCCCAAGACAGCATCAGATTTACCTGGGTCCTAGCTTTCAGTTTTACCACTATCATGATCCTAGTTTCAATTCTCAGGTAGGGATGATGACTCACTTCGATATTCTACTCTCTCCTTCTTCCTCTGCAGTGATTCAAATCTGACTTTTCTTTCTAGACTCTATTTGAAGATTCTTTATTTGTAATATTTTTTTGAGAACTTACATCTGCAAATCTACTACAACTATGTCAATATTGATTAAGTTTTCAAAAAGGGATATGATCTATATGAAATATTAAAAAGTTGGTCTCATAGTTGACAAGTGAGAGCAGAAGAGTTACCAGAGGCGGGGGACAGGATAATGGGAGAAGCCTGTGGAGAGGCTGGTAAAGGGGCATTAAGTTATAATTAAGTAGGAGTAAGAAGTTCTGATGTGCTACTGCAGAGTAGGATGACTATAGTTCAAAAAGTTAGAAGAAAACAGTTTGAATGTTTTCACCATAAAGAAATGATAATCTTTTAGGAGAAGGATATATTTAACCTGATTTAACATTATATAACATAGAGATGTACTGAAACATCACATGCTCCAATTGAGCAATGGCATGGTTTACAATCATTTTCTGTGGGGACCTTTATGGGTAATATCTCTTCCAAGTTTCTATATTTTGTTGCAGTCTGAGGGAACTTTTCATCTTTCCCTTGAGAGGTCCAGTACAATATTAGGATTGGTCTTGTCTTGGTGTGAGGCTGCTGGTTTCCTAGAAATCACATGTATGGGTCTTAGTGTCCTTGGTAATGTTATGTTGGGGAGCGGGTTGTCTTATCTATTTAAGGATATGGATCACAAAAGACACCAATTTCTACAAAAGGAAGAAAAGAACACCAGCTAGGACTCTTGAATTATCAAAAGTACTTCTGCTTTTTTCCCTCTTGATAAAGATCAAAGGTGATTATTATAGGTTAGGGGCTTATAACAGAGAAATAAGGATAGTGGCAAAGAAGGTCAACATGAATATTTTTAGCTCACATAAATTTTGGGCACAGGGTCCCCTTTGGGCTAGTCCTGAGTCAATTCCTCATGGTATACTAGATATCATGAGATCATCAATGTTTCCAAATATTCAGAAAGCAAGGCTAGTGGCTGTCTGCGATCCCCTGAGGGCTACTGCTATGAAGACAAAAGCAGATCCTACTAGGGGAAACATTCGTTAATATTTTATATATTGTCTTATATTGTCAGTTTTTGGTTTTTGTTTTCTCAAGTTGGTTTTTATCATTCCTGCTCATCTTCCTTAATTTAAGCTCAAAGACCTACACATGGCATTTATTAATATACCAGCTAACCAATTAGAAAATCATAGACATATACCTGGGAAATGGATTTTCTTAAAAGATACAAAACTGACTGTGTAACAAACTTAGAATTTCACGCTTCTTCCTGGTATCTCTGATACAACAAGCAGAAATTATTATGGGAGACCATCTTGGATGTAGCATTTTGCATATTTCAGCACTTTTTTCTCCTCAGATATTATAGGGATCTTTTAATATTTCTAGACCAGTAAGCATAGTGTGAAAATAAAAGACATGCTCCTTTTAATGTTTTAGTAGAAACTAAAAGCGCAGTTAACTTGCTTTCCTAAGAATGTAAGAATGACTAATAATGATGGGCTTGTGATGGTAACAGAAGCCCAGGGAGACTCTCTAGGAAAAAAACGAGTCTATTATATTATGCACTTATTTCTAGTTATATCTGAGTTACAAACACTAGTATGATTTGTGGTTAAAGACCTGATCCCTATTAAGGAGAATTACAGTATGAGGGACTTGGGCCACTTTGACCCTGAAAAACAGTCTGACATCAACACCGTAATCAGAGTTATACCAATAATGATGAACTTGTTAACTCTTTGCTCAATGTTTTCAACGCAGTTTCGTCAATTATTGTCCTCTTATTAGTTCTACTGAGCTCAATTATGTTCCACTTATACTTCTAAGATTTACTTCACTGGCATATTTTAATGTCTATATTAAACTTTGCCCCCTGGAACTCTGGCCAGTCTCATCTTTCCTGTGTGATCACCATTTCTACCAATCTGTACTGTGCAGAGCTAAGGCCTGGAGGTGGGCAGTTTCAGGGAAGAAGAAGGGAGGGTGGCAGGAAATGAGATGAGAAAGAGATACAAAGAAAGGAAAAAAGCAGGCTGAAGTTCTTCTGCAGCCCTGCTCCCCGCCCTGGGGATAACGGTCCCAGCCGGGGTCCGTGTCTTCAGACCTCTGTCTTGGAGGAGAAGGAGGTCTCAGGGAAGAAGAGCACCAGCACATGCCCTGGGCAACTGGGCTTCTCCACGGTGACACTGGAGAAATCAACCCAGTGGGGTGGCTTGATTATTATCATATGAATTTGTCCACAATCTGGATAGGATTTTTGGGCAGTTTTCATATTAAAAAGTTTTTGCTTTTCTACATCTATCTCCACAGAATGCAGGGGCAGGTCAGGGTCCCGAGTGTAAGAAACAATTTTTCTTGTAGTGTTATAGCAGTAATTAATAATAACAGCAATACTGTGTTAACATTTGCACAAATGGTGTGAAAGTAAAGGTGGGTAAAACTGTTGTCACGTTACCAAGGTATCCAGGAAGCTTCACCAAACTACTAGTAACCACTGTTCTTTTAATTGCCACATACTTGCAAAAAAATTTGCCAGTTTCAAATGACAAATAAAAAATACTAGTTTTATTAAATCCCAACCCTTGATTACTTTTTAATACCCTCTGTGATCAAATGCAGAATATACACAAAGCAAGAGGAGTGTTATGCACTTGTTTGAGAACGGAGCTGAACTCTTCTCTTTTCCACAGAATTTGGCTTCTTTCACTTGGAAAAATGACCGACACTGTGGATTACAGACTTGGTTATCTGGCAGGTACTTTCTCAGTCTGTCCCTTCAAGGAGAACAAGTGACTGTTTTGTAGCTGAAGATAAAATTTGTACTTTAAACTGAAAACTCAAATTCTTGAAAGCCTGCATCTGCCTCTGTGAACGTGACAGCTTCCCAGTATTAAAAAAGGCCTTTGAGATGAATGTTGTTGATATTAACAAATGTGAATTTCATGATATTGTACTTTGAAATGTGTCAACCTTTGAAAGATCTGCATAATCAATATTTAAAAAAATGATCAAGGCATAATACTATAAATTGTGCATGAGTAAAATCCACTTAATGTACAATAGAGACCAATAGAATCTGATATAACAGTATAAAAAGTTAATTGAGATAATTTCAGATGCCACATTAAAATGTGTCTTTGGTAAAGAAACTATTACCTACAAGCTTTCTCATAGTGCTAAAGCAGAAAATTCACAAATACATGAAAAGATTATTAAAAACTCATTCCATTTCCAACTACATATCTCTATGAGACCAGATTTTCTTACATATTTTAAGCAAAGCAATGTATTGCAACAGATATAATGCAGAAGCACCCATTAAGCTAGATAGGAAAGTATTTGTAAGATTGTACAACAATGCCATTTTTATTATTAAAATTGTTTTAAAATAGTTATTTTTCATAAAATGAGTAACATTTCACTCTCCCTTTATCTATAATTTTACTTTTTCCAACATCAGTTATCTACAGTCTGAAAATGTTTTCCTCACTCTTTCAAGAGAGAGCACGACTATATTCACATAAATTTTATTTCAGTATTTTATTTTATTATTAGTTATTGTTGTTAAACTGTGTCTAATTTATAAATTAAAATTATCATTGGTATCTAGGATCTTGGAATGTATCCTCCATAAAGAGTAGGACTATTCTGGATATAAAATACTTAATATATAATATGTATAAAACAAAAATATAAAATATAAGAAAATTTTATTGTTAAAGTGAATAAATATTTTTGTAATTCCAAGTAACGGGTTATCAAGTTAACTTATAAATTAATAAATTATTATTCACCAATACAATCAAAAATCAATAAAAGTTCTTTAGAGGCCTCAATTTTAGCAAGGAAAGGGGTCCAAATTTCTGCTGGGACAAAAAGTTTCAGAGCTGTTGCTCTCTACTAATAAATATTCTTGAAGCACAGAAATTCTCTGAGAGTGTTTCTCCCACAATACACATCTCATGAGATGACTCAAAGGAGAAGGGCTTTCATTTTGGAGTAAGTCTGGGAAACTTAGGGAATCATAACACCCGCCATTCCTAAAGAGCTACAATCCGTATTAGCCTCTGGGGGCCCAGGGAACTTCCACTGTCCTGTCTGTGCTTCATGGTATCTTACCTGGTGTTTCCTTATGCTATATCAGGATGTGTTTGAGTCCAGAACATGCTGGTCTCAGGGGCATATAAAAGAGGGGTGAGCTCACTGGAAAATCACCATGACTCACCTTCAAGGCGGACCACCAGAGGCACTTTCAGTTCTAGTTCCCGGCAGGCTTTGGTGATTCCATTGGCAATGATGGCACAGTTGACGATACCACCAAAAATATTGACTAGGATGGCTTCAACCTGAAGTGAAAAACAGGAAGGTGCCCATCAAGATGCTGATAACAATCTCAAAAAAAAAAACTGGCTAAATAAGACAGACAATTAAAATAAGAGTTTTTAGTTTTGTTTTTTCACAAGACATAAAATATAAAAAGGGCCAGAATATGTTAGGAAAGTTAAATTTAGTAATGAATTAATAAATAGCAATATGCGGCATTATCATATGAACCCATATTGTCCTATCAATGATTCCTCTGAGTTCAAAATGAATTCCAACACTGTTCACTTACCTGTTTACTGTATATTATCTTCAGAGTTATTTTCATACTGTTATCTGGAACTGACTTTAAATTTTTTTATGAATAGTGTCAATTACAATTTTAAGCACTTGTATTTCTTTTCTACATGGTGTACATAAATTTTTTTTTTTATTACTTATGGTACTTTACCCAACAGTCAAAACCCAGAACTTACTATTTGTTGTTTGGCGTTAATATGTAAAGATTCAAACTTTTCCATGCTTCTGCAACAGCTTTCTAATATGCTAGGGGCCCATTCTCAAAAATAAGATACAATTATCTTATACAGCAGTCTTTTTGGTTAAGAAAAACACACCCCAAAATGAAAAGATATTAGTTCATACCACAGGCATGATACAAAGTCAAGACACTGAATGAAGTTTTCAGAAATGTAAATTTAAACCTGTCATGTTAACTTGTTTGTACATATTCCATAGTCAAAGGTACGTAGGCCAAAAAAAAAATTGTGCTTGTCTTGATTTGATAAATAGGCATAAGAAAATCCTGTATAATTAACATGAAGAATGAGATAATGAAGAGAATTCATTACCTAGATTAATTGATAACACCCACAGAAAATAGTTATTCATCAAGCTTGAGGCATCAAAATTCCAACAATAGAGTCACAATTAAACTACACCACAGTAATTGCAAAGCATATATGTGTGTTCTGCATGCCATTTTTAGACTCTGTTATTTCAGTATGTTAAATTAACTGAGCACAACACAGGAAAAAAGAAGACCTTTCATTTGTACAGAACTTAACTGTTTAGAAAGTGCCATTACGTGAATCCTCAGGGTTTTTTTGGCTCCATCCCAGAACCCTGCTCATTCAGTATAGCGAGGCCTGGTCCTCTGGAGCTCAAGAACCCCTGGGAATGTTCAAGGTCATAAGGTAACATGTAGCCTTGGTGAGGCTCAAAGTCAGTTCTCTAGATTGCCTAGTGATTGTTCATTGGTGCTGGTGGCTGGAGCTGGGACCCTGGGCAAGTTACATAATTTTTACTGAATGTGGTTTCCTCCTCTGTACAATAACAGCACCTAGTCCATAAGTCCATAAGTTGTCAAAAGGCCTAAATAAACATAAACATGTGAAACATTTAAGACACAGCTTTAAATGCACTTAATGGATATTTATGCATGAATTTGTTCAGTGAGCAATGATGAAAGTGGGCAGCTCACCTAAAGAGCAAGTAAGAAAACCTTTTTCAGTAGACAACAGCTAGGTAGAATTTGAATATCATGGGAATTCAAGCTTTCTGAAGTCTAACAAAAAGGTAATGATGGAGGAATAAAATAAATGAGCAATACTTTTCAAACCAATTATGGGTAGAGGCTACTCCCCCAAAAAGAAATCTCCCATTACCATTCACAGCAGGCCCACTGATAAGCAGAAGCTGGGTTTCTAATGATAGCTATTAAATGCTGTAAGTACTGAGGCTTGGATAGCACTGGTTTCCAAGTGACTGTGGGGTGGAGAGGAACTTGCCAGAACAATGGAAGAAAAACACTCAAGAACAACAATGACTCCATGGGGTCTGAGATGGAAGATAAGGAATTACTGGGGCTCACCAAGGTTTGTGCAGGAGAACAAGCATCCTCTGAAGCCCACCCTAGACTCATGAACCTCTACACTGAATAGACCACACATTTTTTTTTTCCCTTGTTGTACTAGGGATTGAATCCAGGGCCTTTACCCTAAGGTACATGCCCAGCCCTTTAAAAAATATTTTTTGGAGATAGTACTTCACTAAATCCCTAAGTTGCCCAGGGTGGCCTCAAACTTGTAATCCTCCTGCTTCAGCATCCCTCAGTGCTGGGATTATAGGGATAGACACCTTGCCCAGATCCCCATCATGCATTCTTTAAGGATGAGTTCACATGTCAGCTTCTCATGGGCATACTCCTGACTGGTCAATTTGGGATTTGTTCTTTAACAATCAATACAACATCTTTGAACTTATATGAATGTACCTAAATAGGTAGAGATGAGGGATGAGGAGGAGGGAGATGTCTGTGATCTTGTGATTTCAATTCCACTGTCTGAGCAAATTCCTAGGACTGAGGGCCAAATATGAGCTGTGAATCTGCTGTTGCCTCAATTCCCTCAGATGCCTTGCATGCCCTTGTCTCCTTGTTAAACACTGATATTCTTCATGCAGAAACTTGTACCTAAAGATAAGCCAATCATGATTTGGTGCTGCATCCAAAGATCTCAGGTAGAAGGAAGCGGCCAAGATGGAGGCAGAGATGTTACCCAGCTTAGTTTACTGAGAAAACAACTAAAGGTCAAATGGAAAAATAGCCAGAGATGATGCAGATACGACAGAGCAGGACAGGACCTAGAGGCCAGGGATGGAGACTTGGCTCCTCTTGCTTATCCCTACCATTCCCAGATCTGTAAAAGCAGGACTAGACAGCAACTTCCTTGGGGACCACAGATGGCACGACAGGACAGGGACAGAGGCATGGAGAGAAGAATGAGGTGTGAGAGAGCAAGACAGTGAGAAGAGGGAAGAAAGAAGCACTGAGAGAGGAAATATGTGTGAATGTGGAGGGGAGGAGGGAGGAGGGAGGGAGGGAGAGAGAGAAAATTGTTAGAGGAGGAGGAGAAAAGGGTTGAGGAAGGCTAACAAAACAGCTAGGATTCCCACAGGAGCAGTAAGACCTAGGTGCACCTAGGCTGCTTGGCTCAAGGAGGCAGCCCTGACAAGACACCCAGTGAAGGGGAGGGGAGCCCATTCAAAAAGAGGTTCCACCATCCTCACATCCTTCTCCCAAGAGGCATTTGCTACAGTCAGGCATTTTAATGGAAATCTGATTTAAGGTTTCACTCTGGGCCAATTTCCATAATTAACTACTATAATCTGCAATCTCAAACTGAGAATGAAATTAAGACAGTTTAAAAATGAAAGCTTAGTGACATCATTATTATTTAGCACTTATAAAGCATGTCAAATTCTCAAAGTGTGCTTCATATGTTCATTCATTATACAGCTACTAACTGCTGTTCCATGACAGTACCAACAACAACTTTTAATTGTCTCTTCTTCCCCTGGCAAAGAGAATGTTAAAAAAGAAAAGTCAGGGCTACGTCTATATAAGTAGCCCTGAGAAGCTCCCAGAAGATCCCTAACTGCTTTTTGGAATAGGGCCTCTTCAAGTTCTTGCTTGAGAATTAGGAGGGTTGCTACTTACTGTTTCAAAAAAAATAAAGATAATCTAATGAGGCAGTTAAGGTGCCAGATCCAGAGCAGCAGTCACCAGGTCCCAGGCAGCTGTTCCTCCATGGGGTAGAGTCTGCAGCGACCCAGGCAGCCACACAGGTGAATGGGTGCTCGGAAGGCAGACTCCTGGGGTGTCTGTGATTTTAGCTTTCCAAGACTCTCTACACTGGGTAGATTTTAGCCCACAATGAAAGGTAAAGAATGTACTTTACAAGAAGAAAAGCTGCAGTGCTTGCTATTTATCAAGCTCTTCTCAACCCCAAATAAACCAACCAACCAACAAAAAAATCAATACTAAAACCCTTTTGTTGGAACACAGATCCTTTCACGTATCTGATGAACATGAAGAATCCTTGGTCAAGCAGAATTTACCTACTGCTCCTACGGAATGTGGTCTCAAAGGCAAAGAGTGGTAACACTGCATGCATGTAGAGTAGGGGTGTGGCTTTCAAGAAAATTGTAAGTTCTCTGCAATAACTTATACAATTTTGTGTGAATGTGCACTGGTCTAGGAAGTGTCCATAATTAGAAATCACTGTATTTATAATCACAAAGCAACAACTGCTATATTAACTAAGCATTTAACAGGTGGCATGTAGTATTCTAATTATGTTACATTTTATATATAAGTATCACCTGAGGTAGGTACTATTTTCACACCCAATTTACAGACAGAGAAACTGATGGTACTGGAATCACTTAAACTACAGTTTATCGACGGAGGCCCTACAATATATTTCCTCATTCATTATGCAGCCGATTCACCCATGAACATGTGTAATAGACAGGACCTAGTCAGTGGTGGCAAACCTTTGGCATTTGTGTTTTTCTTTTAAGACAAAACATGTAAATGTCTGAGTTGTTTTTTCTAAACTAAAATTGCAGCATTCAGGTTTAATTGAGGTGATAAATAAGTGGGCACATTGTGATAAATAAGTGGGCTTGAGGTTGCAGTTTGGGCTCTAGTCTCAGAAGGTTCACCATCACTGAGTCCTAGCCCATTTTATAGATGAGAGAACGGATACTTATAGAGGTTTAAAGAAAACAACAAAGCTTGTTCCAAATTATGCAAATAGTTTATTTTTAGGCTCAGAAAATTCAGTTCTTTTTATTCAATACTGCCTTGAATCCCTTTTATTAAATATAATTTTTGCCAGATTGCAAAAGTACTGGGCATGGTGGTACATACCTGTAACCGCAGTTACTCCAGATGCTAAGGCAAGAGGCTTGTGAGTTTGAAGCCAGCTTGGGCAACACAGAGTGACCCTGTCTTAAAATAAAATGAAAAGGGTTGGGGGTGTAGCTCAGTGGTAGAACTCTTGCCTAGCATGCACAAGCCTGGATTCAAATCCCCCATGCAGCATTAAAAAAAGTGAATTACTTATTCAATGTATGTTCTCTATTTTTTTTCAATGTATATTCTTTAGGTCTTACTCTGAGCTAGGTTCTCTTTTAAACACAGCATGTAGTCAGCTAAAGCTGGCAAAAAAAAAATTTAAATTAGATAAAAGTGGGCTATATATGCACCTGAAATTATGAACTGCTGAAAACAGTTATGAAGGAGACTATGAGGCCCACAGGACAGGAGTCTCATTGGGCTATCCTTGCTGGTCAAAGAGGGTTCTCACAGACAGAGATGTAATAGAGGGTCTGAAGGATATCAGGAAGAGGCCAGGTAGCTTAAAGAAAGGAAGAAGTGGATCTTAAGACTAGAGAATACCATGGGTAAAGGAGAAAGGACAGAAAAGAGCTGGGTGTCTTTGAGAAACCACAAAACCTGGAGCATTAAGTGCCTGGGGATGGTGATGGGCAGTGGTAGGAAATGGGAGAGGCTACCCCTTCAGGGGCCAAATCATGCAATCTATGGAGTAAATGCCATGAGAACTCTGAGAACTCTGAGATTTTTAAGACATCAACACAGACGTAAGAAAGCCCAGGAAGAGAACTAACATTTATTTGGCATCCACGATGTGTTTCCATTGAATGTGTAAGACAAGTCTTAGTACCTCTATTTTATGGATAAACTGAGGCTCAGAGGCTTTAGGGAACCCTGGAATAACTGGGCACTCTGAGTGGAGCTAGTGATGATATACACCAGGAAAGTTGGCAAATTTTTTCTATTAAGGGTGAGCTGTTGAATCTTTTGGGCTTTCTGGGCCAGTTTCTTTCACACTATATAGCCATGTCAATGTAGCATGAAAGTACTCATGGATAACATGCAAATGAAAGAGTGTGGTTATTTCCAAAAAAACTTTATTTACAAAAACAACTAGTGTGTGGATCTGAATGAGAAGCAGCACTTAGTGCTAACTTATGACATAGACATGATTTGGTTCAGTTACCCTCATATTCCCAAGTGGACTACCTCACCTTTCTTACAGCATCTGGTACTCATATTTCTTTGTCAGCATGCTTCAGATTTTTGTCTTATTTTTTTGCATCTCTTTATTCCTATCACTGACAACATTAAGCTATCCAGGCTGTAGTGGCAGTTCATTACATAAGGACAGGCATTCCAATTCTAATACTATTCTTTTGAAATGAAACCAGTACCTTTAACAAGTTCATAAAATGAATGCACTTGCTTTATTCTCTTTCCTTCAGTGACACTGGCTGGAAGTGAACAGAAACTTTTCCCCTAAAAGTCAATCATTTTGCAATGGTTATTGCAAATGTTTAAATACTGCACTGCATTTAAAATATACAATGGTATATACATGGAACACAGCAAGACCTTCTGAGTTTTGCCTCTGCCTGTTTGAAGGTGGAGTGCTAATTTAGTCCCACTGCAGTGGGCATCAGGCTGATAAGAATCCAGCAAGCATGTTTACACTGGTCAAGATAACAACTGTCGCTTTTTTCCTTCTCCAAACATAATTTATTTTAATTCTGAATGTTGTTGTTCTTGTTTAAGCATCTGTTTTTTTGGAACTGTTTCTCTGTTTTTTGTTGTTTTTATTTTCCTGCTGAATTCTAATCATGTCTTCTAATCCATTGGCAACCAACAAAGGAAAATAACTGGTGAAGGAAATTAGATGCAGCTTAGATAATTGATGTTTGCATGCCTGGCTTTAATAAAAATACTCTGCTAAATTAGAGGGTAGTCTAAATGGAATCAGTCAATAAGGAGGTGATTCAGGTGAGGAATTCACTCTCAGGCATTCTGTAATCTCACAAATAAACCGACAGATCAGTTCAATTGAGGCCAGATTTGCCTTTTGCTGAAATCTGGGTGAGCTGTGCAGGTTTGATTTCCTACCTGTGGTTTGTTCCTGAAGTCTGAAAGTACATTCATCTCTTAACACTTGGAAGGACTGGTGGCAGGACCCCACCTCAGCCCACACAAATAGCAAAATCTGCAGATTCTTAAGTCCTTTATAGAAATGGCATTTTTCCATATAACTTACCCATATTCTTCCTGTACACTTTAAATCATCTCTGCATTACCTATAATTACCGACTAAAATGTAAATACTATGGAAATAGTTGTTATTCTGCCCTGGTTAGGTAGTAATAATTAAAAAAATCTGTTCGAATTCAGTAGTCACAAGTTTTCAAATATTTTCATTCCAAGATTGGCTGAATCTACACATGTAGAACTCACAATGGAGAGAGTTCACTCTCTTTTTTGTACAAATTCAAGTGCTAGAATCCTTCGGTTAAAGCAACTGATGTATTCCTAAAATAACCATTAAAGCCATGTGAAAAATAGTATTTCTTGCAAAACACCCTCCCCCTCTGCCATTTAATTTCTTTCAAGGAAAAAAGAAACACTTTTAGTGAGTTTGGAGTCCAAACTGAAAATCTCTATATGAAAACAGAGTATCTTAAACATCACCCTTAATATCAAACAACATTCTGGCATTTCAAATTCATCAATCAAGATAAACCCTAGCCATTTTATTCCACCTGTGTCAAACTGATCACATAGAAATGACATCTGATGGATGAATCTTCTGTGAACAATATTTTGATAGAGAGCAATGTTTCCATTCAGCTTGACTTCTGAGAATAGGCAGAATGAGCTGAAAGAAATGTCTATTTGTCCTTGATCTATCTAGTCTCTTCACAAATTCTTTACTTATATTCTGTATTCTTTTCCTCACAAGAATAAGTAAAATCACATGGAGAATTAGATTTATTGAATGTAGATTTTCCTAGGTGCTAGAAGTTTTGTTATGTACTACAACCTTTTCTGGTAAATAAACTGGGACTCAAAAGCTTAAATAATGTATTCAAGGTCACATAGCTACTAGTGAAGGAGTGGGTTTTGAAGCAAGACAGTCCTACAACAACCTTCTCTGGTAAATAAACTAGGACTCAATGGCTTAAATAATGTGTTCAAGGTCACACAGCTACTAGTGATGGAGTCGGTTTTGAAGCAGGGACTCCAACTACAACAAGCATGCTCTTTCCACCCTTTCTGCTGGCTCTCTATAACCAGTGAGTCCCATAATTAGTTAAGAGCCCCAGTAGTATTTTTTTTAAGGTTCAACGGCATACTCTCAAGCTCTATATTCTGATGTTTTAAGAATTTCCTGCTTTCAAATTTTATTGTGCAATTAAAAATGATCAAAGGTGATATATCTTTTATAATAATTTTATGGGCCAGTGAGTTTTGGTTCTTCACAACCCAAAATGTTTATTGATAAAAAAGAATTGTCCAGAACTTACCACTTAGCTAAACTGTAGCTGAACATCTATTTAGATAGGGCTGGGAGTGGCAATGATGGCAGAAGGGTAGGTCTTGGCCTTCAGGACCTAGCTCTGTCATTAAGAGATGTCCCCAACAAGATCCCTCTGTCCAGACTGATAAGACTCTCTCTCCATTTTTTAACACAATGCAATTAATTCATTTCTTTGCTGCTGCTCCTATTTATAATTATAACCATGAAAATTTAAATGTAGAAATGTATCACTAAAGTCACTGTTGATACTGATTTGAAGCATCAGGTGGTGGAATGGACACTGGAAGGCATGGTAACCCTGTCTTTTGGAATTGGCTCTCTGGAGTGCTGTACTGAGAAAGATGATGAGGCCACATCTTGATTCTGTGGGGGGCATTTCTGTTCTATTAACAACGGCTACCATGGGAGTACAAGGTAGTCTAAGTATTACAGATGTAGCTTTGGTGTTAAATAATATACATTTGAATAATCAGAAATTAAGATTTAATCTGTCAACATTGCTTCACCTTAATGTCTTTTACAAAGAAATATCAGACAGTAAGGAAATCCAATTCATACCAAGCATGTACTATATATCTAAACACAAATTTGAATATAGACTCCCAGCACTACATAGGACCCAGGCACCTTCCATTATGATTACTAGCTTAACAAGTTAAAAAAAATACGGTGACTATCACACCATATAAATTATAAACCCATACTTCCTCCTTTAACAAGTAGCTTTTCTCTTAAGTCTAAGTTTTCCAGAATGTGTTCTATGATACATTAGGCTATAAGTAATGCTCTCTGAAAAAAAATCTTCTGGTCAAATAATTTGGATTCTAGCTTCTGTCAGCTTTATCAGACCATATGTGTTTTAACTTATAACACCCTAATTTAGTCATTTCCTGCAGTCAATGGTTTGGAAATTTGATCTCTAGAGAGCTGTCACAAAAAGTGCTACAGAGCTGGCATATTTGTTGTGTGGCACAGGGATCGAGGGTCTTCTCCAGAGAGGTGCCAATCATTTCTCTGTTGGGGTCAACTTTATAGTATCTGTGAAAGTAGAAGAATTTCACAACCAAGAACACTGACAGCAAATTCCCTGTCTGGCCAAGGGTAGGGTATGTGCTTCCACAGCCACCAGGAAACATAGCAGTAGTGATGGCCTCAGTTGTTAGGGCAACTGCAAGAGAAGGAGAACTCTCTTGATGATAGGAATATTAGATGTCCTTAGAGGGAGGTAGAGGAGACAAACAGTTAAAAGGACTGAAGGACACTGTTCCTTGAGGGAACAACACAAATTTGTGCTTTTTTTAATGCTTTACAGAGACATTTCCCTTATTCTTTTGAATTGAGAATCACAACTATTGCTTTGATTATAAAAGGCACTTGGACATTCAGAGTGGCAAATAAAAGTTCTCTTTTGAGTGCCATGTGTTTAAAATAACTCTGTGTTTAGTATAGCCACGTGTTTAAACTACCATAGCATACAATTTGGCCAGAGTCATGTGAAGATTAAAAAATTTTTAAACCAAAAAGCAGAGATTTCGATCATACAGTTTCACCAACAGGCATCAAAATACTTTCAAAAAGAGAAATATACTACTCTCATTAAGAAATAAGCTATTAGAATCAACTACTAAGAAATATTTTGATTACAGAACTGTCTTCCCAGCCTAACAGATAATAGCTTTCAAGGCAAGATACTCATTGCTCAAAATACAGTGTTCTATTTGTAATGGGAGCTACATTGGTAGAGATTAAGAATATTTATTGGCATACTGTTTCTGAGCAGTATTTTGTCCTTATGTCATCTTGATGAATGTGAATATGTATATCCCATCATCATTAGTTGGAGAGTTAATATACAGAACACTCATAAAATTGGCAACTTGGTGGAAGACTCATTTATTAATCTATAAACAGGATAACTAACTGTCTATGTGTGCAGTATAATGGTCTTTGCAGGTCTTTTTTCCTTCCTATGAGAAAAAGATGCTTCTATGGGTGAGGTTTTTTTCTTTTATTCATGACTGACATCAATTTAAAAAATTAGCTAAGTAGGCAGTGCCAAAACTCTGGACCACATGGATTCACACTTCACACCACAGAGAAACGAAGATAAATTTAGTTAATAGCAAAACCCACTGTTTCTATAAATAACAACTCTAATGTAAAATGAAGGTGGAATATAATGATTCTGTGACTCTTCATACATCTGTTCAAATAAACCTATTTGATCATTTAGATTTCTGGAAAAACAAAGGGTTGAGAAAGATTCATATCAAAATCCCAGTAGATAAATATCTGACTGGGCAAGTAAAAATACAAGATTCCAGCAAAGACCTCAGCAACTCACAAGATATTTCTTATGAGCTAAAATTTATATTAAAATTATTTTAAGTAAAATAATTTTAGAAACACATTTATATCAGTCTTATAGTAAATCTCACCAGTATATTTATGAAAATCAGTTAACTGAAAAATTTCTTTATAAAAACAATTTTCCAGTTCATTTCCTAGAATCTCTGCCTTTGGTCATCACAATCATATGAATTCGGATCCCAAATCCCATATCCAGAATCTTAAACTGTCACATTGTCATTTTCAATATTTTTCAGCATCATAAATTTAAATTTAGGTAAATTGGGAAAAAAACACTCTAGAAAAGTTACCCATAAAAATATTTGTAATGATAAAGATGCACATCCCATTTGAATTAGGGCTATGTGGAAATGCTAGGGAAGAATTGGTACCTCCTAGTGTTTAACATTAAGAGGCAAAGAATCCACAGAATTTATTCTATCTCTTCTAGCAGCATCAGATGTTACTGTCACCAAAAACCATCCTGATCTGTAGACAATATTCTAAAATTACTGATATCATGGCCTGACCTTGCTGTAATCTGTTGTGCGGAAGTCTCATCTATTTATTTTGCTGTCCAGCAAATGTCAGTATGGCACGTCTGAACCAAATTAAAATTACATTGGCAGAGCATTCTTACAGCCTGCTAAGAATGAAATTTAACATAACTTTTTCCACCTCAAAGTAGAAATCACTGAGTACCACACTTTCTCCCACTGATGGGCAACATTTTGCAGATTTCAGAAAAGATCTCTAGCTATTAGACTCCTTTTACAGAAGGCTTCCAGGGTATTCTATTCTCTTCTGGTTCATGCCAAACAGGCCACCAAATGCTGAAATTTGGGGGCCTGTCTGTGCTGTGGATCTTTTCGGTGCCTCTCAAGGTCTTCATTCTGTTCTACCCTACTCTCACCCCTGGAAAGCTGACTGTAGTGACCAGATGCCAACATTTCTGTAACTATACCCAATCCTCATTATCAGTCTCTTCTTAAATAAATTATCTGACATGTGCCAGGAGTTGAGCATACCACTGTTTCCTGTCGAGACTAAATCATAGTATCCTATTTTTTCCAGCTCACCTTGAATTTGGGAAAATTCATTCATTGTGAAGACTGAATCTTCTAGAACTGGAAGATTAATTTTCTTGTTCAGTTTCACCCTCTCTATAGCATATCTGTGGTCATGAGTTACATAATAAAATATAAAAAATCTGAAAATTCTCAGTACAAGCCATTAAGTAAACATTATCAAACACATCTTTCTTGGGTTCATTTTGAGAGAAGGCTAACACCTAAGAATATAGAACTGCGGCTCATTAGCTGTCTGGATCAACACCCAAGTTAAAGACAGAAAAACGGAAACAAGCCAAATGCTTTATTATCCCAGGTCCTGCCCATTATAAATGACAGATGATAGCTTGTCAGGTGGAAATAAGCTTCCTAGCACTGAAGTGAATTCATGTGGCTTATTAGCTGCAAACAAAAACTAAGGAAGGCCCATCTAGAAGATGACTTGCGATTCTTACCTCAGCATATGAAAGATGGGCTCAATAAGATTAAATCTCGTGTGGCTTCCCAGTCTGTCTAAAGAAGTAACACAGGTAACACTAAGATAAGCCCACATAATAAGCAAAAATAGGAGTCCACAGCCTTAGGAAAAAAATAATGATCTTTAATTTTCATGCAACTCTAATGATTTGGCTACAAGCACTCACCTCACGTTTATCTCAAAATCTGCATTATTCTGTTTTATTAAGCAAATAAACAGTGCCATTGAGCTGTTAGTCATCAACAACAAAATATACTCAAGGGGAATATGTGTAGGATGCTTTAGGAACCAATCAAATACATGGGGAAGGAAAGAGAAGCTCTGAAATTCCAAATTTCCCACTTGGCTTTGCCAGGAAGTGAGCAACACCTTATAGGCAGAGACATATTCAC
Source organism: Heterocephalus glaber (assembly GCF_000247695.1). The sequence continues at coordinate 1,849,569 of NW_004624773.1, forward strand.
ATAGTTCCTTAGTTCACAGCTCAGATAAGTGCTAAGGTTTCAAAATGGTTTGTTTTCTCAGAAACTCATGCTGGAATTTTATTGCCATTGTGGAGGTGTTGGAAGGTAGAGCCTCTGAGAGGTGAGTGGGTCATGAAGGCTCTGCTCTCATGGATGAAGTGATCTGGTCATGGAGTTCATGGACTAATGGGTTCCTAAAGGAGTGGCTTGGTCAGAAAAGTGACCTCTCCTTGGCTATCTTGCTCTGCTCATCATGTGATGCTTTCTGTCATATGATAATGTAGCAAGAAGGCCAGATGCTGAGGAGATGCTGGCACCATGCTCCTGAACTTCCCACCTACAGAAGTTCTCTCTTATCTATTGAGACAATAGATCTCTATTCTCCATAAATCACTCAGTCCAAGTGTTCTGTTACTACAAAGATCCACTGTTTTATTTTATATCCTCTCTCTGAAACATCTGGGCAAAAATCTCATTCACTTTATCTCACATCCTTCAATATGGGTTTCTTCATGCACATGCATTTTTCCATATGCTAGATACAAAAGGTAGTCTTGAATCTATTTACTGTTTGCTTTATGCCCTACCAAAAGATTACTGAATTAACAGGATATTTTATAAATGCCTTCAAGTGCTTCATTTTTATTTCTAAGATTACCCTGATATAATGTCTAAGTTCTGACTCCATAAACCCTGGGATAGTCTTCTGGTTTGTTTAAGAGTAAATGAAGGCAGGCACTTTCTATTTCTGGTTTGCCCTGACCAGGTACCATTTCCTATAATGTCCATTCCTGCCACATAGTAAGTGGCAGAGGGTCCTTTCATATTATGCCATCTTGGGACATACCAGAGTTCTTATAAGTTGGCTAGGAAGACTGTAATCTCTTCCCAGGCAGGCATGGGGAGAAATTCCATCTAATTTTCACACTGTAGTTCCAAACAACTGTCTTTATAGATGTATGGGGTACGTTGAAGTTGCAGGCACATCTTACAGGAAATTATACTGACTTAATTTCAGAGTGCTGATTATTGATTAGAGAGCTAGAAGACTCCAAACTCCATACCCTCAAAGGCCAGGTAGATGAGTAAATGAGTAAAGAGATTCTGAACTTAGACAATAGAAAATATTCTGACAAGGACTTCTAGGACTATGGTAGCAGGGTAAAAAGCAGCAAATCAGCCTGTCTGAGATTCGGAATCTAGACACTGGAATATATCAACTTGGGGGAGAAAGGAAAGAGGGAGGTATATCCCTGGGACCCAGGAAGGATCTGAAGGGAGAAAAGGAGCCACAGGGAAAGTGGAGAGACAGACCTCAATGGAGGAAAAGGAGGTGGTAAACTGTACTTTCTCCCTGGCACTCAGCTTTCGATGTGAGGGAGGAGACATTAATTTACAGAGACACAGGGAGGGTGAGTGACTAGAAGCCTTCAGGAAGAACTGCATCAGTGGAATGGCCTAGTGGATGCTGTAAGATACAATAACTGGTGAGTGAGTGTCCCCTGGACAGATGTTTGGCCAGATGTCATTTTACGGAGGGGCCAACTGAACCTGGGACTTAAGAGCAGCTGTGGGTTGGCTTCAGCTCAGGGTTCTAAGAGACTGGGTGAGGGACAACCACAGGAGATGTCCAGGTTGCAAAAGTCACTGAGTGTTGTAGACTGAACAACCCTACAACCAGAGGTCAAGATCAGCTTGAACTTCTATGGAGTTGAAAGCACCAGAATTGGCACCCTGCCCTATTCCCACAGCAGGCTTGTTGGGATTATCCAGCACACTCCCTAATCCTACTGCAAGTTCACTGAGATCATCCATCATGGATCTGGGTTCTGTCTGCCTCCTTTGTCCACCAGTGACAGCAGAGACATACCCTGAATTAGACACTACCACAAAACTGTAGATCCCAGAAGAAAATCATGAGCTTGAAATCACAGAGAAATCTCTTTTTTTTGTTTGTTTTTGTTTTTTCATGAGTGTGAACATTGTTTTTATTTTTTTGTTTTGTTTAATTCTTGGGGTTTTTTTCCCCTTCTTTCTTTCCTTCCTGTCTTCTTCACCAGTTTCCCAAAGCTTGGGTAAACTTCCTTTTTTCTTAAGCCTTGCTTCTAATCTCTTTCTTTTATTTCTCTTTTCCTCTTAACCCTTGTAAATTTTCTCCCCTGAGGGTAAAAACACTCTATTGAGGAGGTATTTACACAATTTTCTGATTTGTTTTAGATTCTGTTATACAACTACATCTTGTATCTATGGTTAAAGGTGGCAAATTAACAGCTACCATAGTTTGTCATTTTCTAGACTGTGTTTCATGCTATTGTTATTGTTGATTGTACTATTTTAGCCAAGGTGACAAAGTTGCTGTGATCAGTTGTTCTTCCTCATATGCCAATACTGAGACTGTCGGGAGGTCATAAACAATACCATAGTCCAGTACCAAAGAACTGGGTACTAGGCTAAAGAGGCAGCAACTTTTCATCCCTAATAAATTGAAGAGGCAGGATCTTGGGACAGATTCCAAAGTCAAAACCTAACTATGCCTAGAACATCTATGAAAAGTAGTCGTTTGCTAAGGAGAACTTGATACTAGTAATAAAGCTATCTACCATAAGCAATTTATAAGCATGAATGAAGAAAACAAAACAAAACAAAATAAAAAATGTGAAGACATGGAAGCAAGATGCAACTCAAGATCTCCAGCTATCCCTAGGCAAATCCAGGAGGCATCGAGGTCGGAGAAATCAAAAGCCATCCACCAGCTGAACTTTCTGAAGTGATAGCAGCAGAAATAACAAACCAGATGAATGAATCTCTAGAAAAAAACAAATCAGAAATATTACACATATAACTAAAGAGATGATGTCCATATAGAAGAAAATGGTTAGTCAATCAGTAGATGCAGATAAAAAAATAAAGGAGCTTAGGAAAGTGATAAAACCATGAAAGCTCAACACAGAAAAGAACTGTACTCCATGAAACAGATTCACAGAGATATTCATGAGATTAAAAATTCTACTGAAAGTATATGCAGCAGAATCAACCAATGTGAGGATAGAATATCAGATCTAGAAGACAGGTTTGCAGTTAGCAATTGTCAAATGAAAGACTTCTTAAAAATAGGAAAGGATCAGGAAAAATTAATCCCACAGCTTCTAGATAATGCAAAGAAGAATAACATAAGACTGAGTGGAATCAATGAAAAATCAGATGGACAAAGGACATAAAAAACTTGTTCACAGAATGGCAGAAAACATCCCAAGCATGGAAAAAGAATCTGACATACAGATAAATGAAGCATATAGAACTCCAATTAGCCATGACAAAAAAAAAAAAATCTTCCCCAAGGCATGTAATAGTCAAAATTCCAGAAATTCAACACAAGAACAGAATATTAAAAGATAATAGACAAAAGAAACAAATCGCCTACAAAGGAAAGCCTGTCAGAATCACATAGACTTCTCAACCCAAATTCTTAAGCCAAGGAGAGCTTGGAGTGAAGTATTTCAAGCCCTAAAAGAAAACAAACTCTAACCCAGATTGATGTACTCTGCAAAGTCATCTTTTAAAATTGATGGAGAAATAAGATACTTCCATGATAAAGAACACCTGAAGAAATTCGTGACAACTAAACGAGAACTCCAAAAATCTTTGAAGGGTATTCTAGAAAAAAGACAATGAAGACAATAATTCCATTAATCCCAGTAGAATGAATCCACCATGCAAGGTGAGAAAATAAACAGGGGAAGAAAGGCAACCAATGATAGGAAAACAACATGACAAGGATAAGTCAATGCAAATCAGTTATAACCATCAGTGTAAATGGCCTCATTAAAAAAAAAACCAAAAAAATTCAGACTGGCCGAATGGATCAAGAAACAAGATGTAACAATATGCTGCATACAAGAACCATATTAAACACAAAAAGAAATTCAAAGACTGAAAGTCAAAAAATGGAAACAATACTCCATGCAACAGGAATTGGGAAAAAAGTTGGGTTAGCTACCGTTTCTGCAGACAAAGTGGATTTCAAGACTGATGAGAAGACATAAAGATGGTCATTACGTACTTGTTAAGGGAAAAATCCAAGAAGAAGAAATAGCAATCAAATATATATGCACAAGATACCAGCACACTCAACTATATAAAACAAATAGTAATAAACATGAAATATCAAATAAGCAGTAATAAAACTGTAGTGGGAGACCTCAATACTTCACTGTTACAAATAAGACAGATCAACTAAACAAAAAAAAAATCAACAGAGAAATGTCAGAATTTAAGCAAATCTTTAAACAAATGGATTTGGTAGATACTTACAGAGTGTTACACCCCACAATACATTCTTCTCAGCTGTACATGGGAATTTCTCCAAAATACATCACATATTAGCTCATAGAACATACTTAAGCAAAGGAATTGCAATTATCCCACGCATATTATCAGATCACTGTGCAATGAAATTGGAAATCAATGGCAAAAGAAACCATGAAAGCTGCATACACACATCGAAATTAACACCCTGCTGAACAAAGGATCACAGATGAAATTAAAGAAGAAATTACACAGTTTCTACAATTAAATGATAATGCCAATACGACACACTGGAACTTATAGGATGCAATGAAAGCAATCCTATAGGGGAAATTTATAGTGGTGAACTCTCACATCAGAAAAACAGAGAGACCCCAAATAACTTAACATTGAACCTCCACCTTCTAGAAAAAGAAGAGTAAGTTAAAACCAAAGTGTATATGAAAGAAAATTATGAAGAGTAGAGCAGAAATTAATGCAATTGAGACTTAGGAAAAATACAAAGAATCAATGAAAAGAGTTGGTTCTCTGATAGAGTAAATAAAATAGACAAACCCTTAGCCAGCCTTATCAAAGAAAGAAAAGAAAAACTCACATCCATGCAATTAGGAATAAAAAGTGGAAATCACAATAGATCCTGCAGAAATGCTGAAAATCATCAATACCTACAGGGAGAACCTGTACTCTAATAAAGACAGAAAACACAGAAGAAATGGACAGGTTCCTAGATATATATGCATTGCCAAAGCTGAATCAAAAAGATATAAAAATTCTAAACAACCTAGTATCAGTCAATGAAATTGAAGAAGTAATTAAAAAAACTACCAAAAAAGAAAAGTTCAGGTCCTGATGGATTCACTGCTGAATTCTACAAGAAATTTAGAGAAGATCTAACGCAACTACTCCTGAAACTCTTAAATGAAATTGAAAGGGAAGCAATACTCCCAAAGCCATTCCTAGAAGCAAGCATTACCCTGATACCAAAGCCAGAGAGAATCCAAACAAATAAGAGAACTATAGGCCAATCTCCTTAATGAACACAGATACAAAATCCTCAACAAAATACTGGCAAACAGAATGCAGCAAGCCATCAAGAAGATTATATACCATGACCAACTAGGATTCTTCTAAGAAAACCCTAAAATTAGAGTTTCCATTCGACCCAGGTATTGGCCTTCTTGGTATTTTCCTGAAAGAGTTAAAAGCATCATACCACAGTGATATATGCAAATCCATGGTTATAGCAGCACAATATGTAATAGCTAAATCTTGGAAACGACTCAGATGCCCATCAATGGATGGATAAAGAAAATGTGATTTTTAATTACAACAGAGTACTATACTGTCATAAAGAATGATAAACTTGAGACATTTTTTGATAAATGGGTACACTTTGAGAATATAATTTTATGTGAAATAAATCAAACATACACGTTTAAATATACCACTGTTTCTCTTGTGTGAGAAACTGAAAGTTTACATGAGGACCAAAACGGATGATAGATATTGGAAAGTGGAAAGAAAATGCTCAAATGGGAAAGGGAGGGGGAAGGGGATGGGGAAGAAGAGAAACAAAAGAGAATAGAAGAAAGAATGGAAACAAAGCATTTGTAAATAAGGAGGGGAAGAAGCGTTAAAGGGAGGGGAGGAGAATGGGGAAACAAAAAGATCAATATATACTACGTACAAGTACAAATTCCTTATGATGAATGTGATCATTATGTACATCAAAAATGATTTTAAAATATTTAAAAAAAAATACTGTGACAAACCAGAGAGGACATGCCTTTTTAAAAAGAAGCAGTTGCTATACAATCCATGCAGTTGTTGCCATGGGAATGTGGGCTTCATGTATCCAGATCTTTCCAGTTTTCAAAAGCTAGAAATCTAGACCTTTAAAAACACTCAGTTTACCACACAAAACATAGCTAAGATCCACATCTGTCCCCTTTATTGCTGCATGTAGCCTTCACCTCAGATGCACAGACATCCCGATAGGTGCTTTCCAAAACAGTACGCTTCTTTCCTAATGTTGTTGTCACCTTCTCCAGCTTTCTGACTATCTCTCCTTAGTGAATTTGAAAATCTCTGCATATAATGAAATATTCTGGAGGAAAACTATTGCACGTCTGAATATAGAAATGTGGAGTAAAGCTATAAAGAGAGAAAGAAAAAAAAAAAGAAAGTTTAAAGAGGGAATCTAAGTACAATTTCTTAGATTTTAGAAGACATGATTGAAGAGTTACAGAACATGGATCCACATATGGTAAAAGTAATAATCATGCCCAAAGTAGTAACTAATACTTACTGATCACTTGTTAGATGCCAGACACTTTTCTAAGTATGTTATGCATGGAACCTTACATATATCTCAACACAACCCCATAAGAAAAGTTGCTTTCCATGTTTTACAGACGGCATACAGTACAGAGACATTTGTTAGTCACATATTGGCTAAGTGTTCTTTACCTGTTTCTAGAGCTAGTACAACACACTGTTGTGCCCTGGGTACTTTCACTATAATACCTTCAGTTACCACATTGGCACAGTGTGGCTCAAGTCCTTGGGGTAGCCTAAAATTACCTTTCTACATATCCACCTCCAATAGTTCTTTAAACTTGGGACAAATCCTCCCATTACCAGCTCCTTCTGTGGTAATTTTAACTATATTCACAAATACCTAATGGATTCCTATCCAAGACACAGGGCTTACTTTTCCTCCTTTAGTGTATATGGTAGACCGAGTAACTTGCATCTCATGACCAGAATATGGTGGATGTGATGGAGTACCACTTCTGAGAGTAGGTTGTAAATGTACTGTGGCCACTTTAACTCTTTTGTTGTCTCAGACCACTCACTCTATGGGAAGCCAACTGTCATGGCATAAGGACATTCAAGAAAGGTCTGCCTCATAAGGAATTGAGGTCCCTACTACCTGCCTGTGAGTTATGTTGGAAGGCCCCTCACACTAGCCATTAAGGTTTTCAAAGGTAAGAGCAGGTTAATTTATTTTTATTTATATTTTGTATTTCATTTATTATCTTGTACTATATTATAGTATCATAACAATTTTTATATGAATATTTTTGAATTGTAAAATGAATCATCTGAGTTTCCATTATTTCTTGGGGAAATTCACTTTGATATACAAGTGCTCTGGATTACAAGCATGTTTCTGGAACAAATTATGTTCATAAAGCAAGGTTTTACTATATATTAAATTTCAAGGAATAGAAAGCGACCCGAACTTATACTTGGTAATAGGATAATTTTCTTAAGTTTTATATGTCGAAAATACCACTATGATGATACAGCTTTGGAATATGCTCGTTTTTTGTTTGGTCTTTAAAAAATGAATACAATGTAGAGGGAATATAAGATAATTTGATATCATATTAGTGTGTTATTTCTCTGAAAAGAGTAAAACAGAATAATTTCTAAAATGATCTATTACATATACCTTAAATTCTTCAGTGCAGTACAATTTAGATGAGCAGTAATGCAGAATTACATCACAGCTCCATCTTTAAAGACTGCAAGAAATAATCTAAATTTGTTAAGTACATAGATAAGTGCAGAACTATCCACATAAAGTTTAATTTCATGATGAAATCTATTTCAAACCTGGACAATTCTGATTGTAGTTTTACTACAGATTCTTGAAAATTATTAAAATATGTGGCATAGTGTTACAATAAGTGAGTTAAAGCAAGATCAATATGAAACATAATTCTGACAGGTTTCCACTAGAGGACAGTGTAATTCAGCATGGAAACAGAATTTATAATCAATCCCTGTGGAAAAATCAACATTATTTCTTCCACTTAAAAGTGGAGCCCTTGTAAATTGAGGAAAAAAATGATGAAGAAAGCTTTTTTTGAAGCTCTGAAGAGGAAGTTTCAAAGGATAAAAAAGATGAGTTATGAAAGGATGAATCATGAAAAACAGGAGCAAAGAGAATTCTTGGCTACAGAAAAAAATACTACCATATACTGTTTGATGTTTCACCAATATAAGCATAAAATTTTAAGATCCTTGGTGTAATTGTAACCATTTCCATAAGTGTTTCATTTGACAATAAATTAAAAATAATTAAATATCTCGAATGGCTAGAAAGTGCCACAGTAATCTTGTTTTCAGAGCAGTCATCACTGCTACCTGCCTGACAATGCCAAGTGCTTTAAAAAGGGATAGGAAAACTGTACAATTGCAATTTCCTTCCATTAAAGAATTTTATTCATAACAAGTACCAAACAGCTTCTTCTCAAACGTGGAATAATTCATACAAATTCACCTAGCACTACATTCATATTATAAAATATGTTTCTTAATAATGGTGTGACATGATGCTTACAATATTTTTTAACAAGGAACTGAACAAGTTTCTCAAAACTAAAAATAGAAGAAATGGAAATCTGATTCTTTTTTTACAGTGTTGGAGAAAATGTAGTTCGTTAGTAAAGCTTAGGATCTTGAATAGATTTTACTTTGTAGGAGTAAAAGCTGAACAATGTAGCATAATCCACAGATGTGTACTCTTCCCATTGCCTGTAGCAGAAAAAGGTGGTTTATATAATGAGGACATATCAAGATTAATGAACCAGAAAATTTGAACACTGGACAGGGCCTCAGAGGTCAGAGAGCTGGTGTGGGAATATTCAATGACAGAGAGCTTCCTCCTTTGAAAGATGGCCCATTCCACTGTTGAGGTTATACTTTCTTTAGAGTTAATTCTTTAATCTTTACTTCGGAAGACCTCTTCCAAAATACAACAAAATATTGTTGTGGTTTCTGAGGTCAAAATGAAGAGACAAGCTACAACAATAAATAACACATGATTCCAGCTACTAGGATCTGTAATATTTTACCCTTGTGGTAGGTTCTTATTCTGGCCTCACAACCAAAAGTATTGGCTCTATTGTTTGCTAGCTGTGTGAGTCAGTTAACTTCTTTGGGTCTCAGTTTATCTATCTTTAAAATGGAGAAAATAATAGTGCCTATCTTCTAGGATTGAATAATGAAAGGAAAACACAAAGTCCAGTACCATGACGTATGGTCCTTTCCATTTATTACCTGTTAGCAATTACTGCTAAACAGTGCTTAATGACAAATAAGTCATTTGATCCTCACCAAACTCTTACGAGTTATGATGCATTCCCACCATATCTTAGAGACAGGAAAACTGGGGTTCAAAGAGGTGAAGTAGCTTGCAAGAACCATCAATTAGTTAATGCTCATAAAAGGGTTTGAATATATTTTTATCTATCAAAGTTTTAACAGTTATACCAAGTTTTTTTTTGGGGGGGGAATGGTGAGGTAACTTCCTATTCCCTGTAACAGTGCTGGCATGCACTGATGAAAGTTATCAAGTGTCCTTCATTTTTCCTTCTCTGATATAAATATATTTAGGGCCAAAAGCTAACCATAAGACTTTCCCTTCTGAGCATGGGAGAGCAGGGTCCTGGAGGCCAGGGTGAAGCTCTGAAATATGAACCCTCTGAGTCCTACTTCTGGGGAGCCATGGAGCCAGTGCCCTGTTGTGCTACCCTCTGCTTCAGGAGCCCACGTGTTCTGGCTAACTGCTCTCTCTGCAAAAGTAGGCATCCACCCCTTTAACTGCTCCTCCCAGGATGGAACATATAGCTACACCCATCTGGGAACTCAGGGAGAATAAAAAGCAGCAAGAGAAAAATATCTTGTTGGGAATAAAATCACATAGATGACTGTCATGTAACATTTGAAATAGTTGTGTGCTGTCTGCAACAAATCATGAGTTAAAATAGTCTCCACACCAACAACAGGGACAGCCACTATGGAGTGCCTTCCAGGTGGCTTGCCTTCTCATCTGCAAAAAAATTTTTAGTCAGTTTTCCTCCTCCAGCACCAAGCCCTCTCTGTGAGCTAGGTTTTCTATGGGCCAGCTGCAGTACTGACATGAGAGTAAGACGGCATTCAATATAAGGCAACTAACTTTACAAAGGAATTGATTTTTTATTTGTAAACTGTTTAGAGGAACAAATTAAAAGAACCTTAAATCTCATGTCTTTAACTTCCTGAAAAGATACCCTTACCACACCTCAACTTAGAACACTAGGTCAGAGATGATCTGTTTTCGCCTATATAAGACTTTCTATTCTTTTTAATTTACCTTTCAGAAGATGCATTTTTGCTCACTCATCAGGAAGAGACATATGGATTTGGTGTCCAAAGGACATGTGAATCAGCCTGCCCAACAGCCTCTGGCTTTGAGTCAGGGAGCCGAGACCATGACCCTTAACAGTAATAAAAATTACACTCATTTATTTGAGAAGGTCTTCTTGCAATGCGCTTTAACATAGCTGGTAAGGGCAGAAGAAACAAATCATTTAAACTCAAATCTTACCAACTAGGTCTCATGTTTTGTCTCATATGTTTGGATAATGATGGGTTTTTTTTTTGTTTTTTGTTTTGTTTTTGGGGGGCACTGGCAGGCATGGCACCACTGAGCTAAATCCCTGGCCCTTGTGTCATATGTTAGGGAGAAGAAAACTTTATGTGCTTGATTCCCAGTTTATGACCATATGATAAGCAATTCTGTGTTCCTTGTAAAAACCAAAGTCTCTCCAAATAAGTAGCAAGCTAATTTTTCATGATGTAAACTGTTAAGACAAACCACAGGGTAGGGAAGAAATGAATAGGAAAAGAAAATAGGGTCAAGGGTATAAAAAAAGTTAGAATACCAAGTTGCACAACCATATGAAACAGCTCAAAATCTGCTGAAGCATGCAGTTGTTTCACATTCTCTCTGAGATGTTTAAGAAGAAGTGGGGATGACATCAAAGACACTATTTAGGGCAAGGATGGTTTGACTGCTTCATGCAGAAAACTGACTAGCAGGTATGAGAAATTGTGGGGAAGCAAACTCCAAATAGCTGGATTTATTACCATCATTACCCAGAAACCAACTGGAGTACCTGTTTACTATCCTAAATTCATAATTAAAATGGGGGGAAAAAAAGTGGTGTGTTGGAAAAATATAAATGGAATTGAATTTACTCTGAAGACACTATAGGCTCAGGCATATGTCACAACTGGGGTATCTCACCCAGAAAAGATGTAAGGTTAATGGACTGACTCTACCAAAATGCACTGACCAAAAAAATGGTTTGTGATTTTTTCTTACAACAATGCAATGTACCACAACCGTAGTGAGAAAGACAGCAGACTAGAATAGTGATGGTTAACCTTTTAGAGATGAGTGCCCAAACTGCAACCCCTCATCCACTTATTTATTGCAAAGTGCCAACACTGAAGTTAAAACTAAATACTGAGGTTTTAGTTTATAAATGAACAACACGTACATAAACATCTTTTGTCTTAAAAGAAAAACAAGTAACACTCATGCGATAGGTTTGCCACCACTGATCTAGAACAATTATTTTCCAAATTTCCACAATATTGGTAGATTAAAGTTCTCATCTCTGGTTTCCGAAGTGGTGAGGAAAAGATTATAAAAGTGGGAAGGGCATTATTAAGCACAAGTGCAGAACATGGTAGAAAATAAAATACTTTCATGTTATTGATTTAAAGAGGCCCATGTTTCACAAAGTAAAATTACTGACCTTTATCTAATTACCTGTTAATTTCTCATTTAAGAATAAGGAGAATCTCAAGTGTAGCACCCTGACCATCACCACCTACAATAGGACCTGTTGCTATAGAATTCTGCTAATATTTCAGTAACAATCCTCATTTGTGGAGCATGATACAGTAAAAACAACAAAGAAACACATACATTTAGCATTTATATTGTGTATTCCCAACTAGAATTAATAAGAAACATGGCAATGACCCTTTCCTTGTCTACTGCAATATTCTGGTCTTACCTTCAGGCAATATGTATTTGACAATAACCCTAACTCGGATAAACATGTAATATCTAAGAAGAGATGGTTATTTGTTAAGTGCACCACTTTGTGTCAGATATTATGCTATGCCCATCATAGGAATGGCATCCTCACAGGTACTGATACCAGAGGGGATGGAGGTGAGAAAGCTGTTCATGGTCCTAAAGATGTTTAATGTCCAAGTGGGTATTCCAAATTTTTGTCCCTGACAATAAATTTACCACATTCAGAGACTCAGTACTCTGGTACACCAAGGGAATTTCAGATAAAGCACCGGGGTACAACAGGATCCTGGACACATGCTAAACAGTCTCTTTTCTCTGTTCCCCCAAATAATCCTCCTTTAGAAAACACAGGGCCGGGGATTTAGCTCAGTGGTTTCACCGCCTGCTGTGTAAGCACAAGCATCTGAGTTCAATCCCCAGTACTACTCTTTTGTTGTTATTACTGGAAATGAAACTTAGTGCCACGTGAAGCACGAACTCTGCTATTAAGCCACCACCCCTACAAACCGGGTTCTAGTATTGATTCTTTCCTGTATTAGTTAAGGGACATTGGAAATATTTCTGCTTCTCTTGTTGCCACTGCTGCACCTCCTGTTCAGGAAATTCTGAACAAACTTCCTCCCACAAAAACACTAAATGCACAGTCAAAGAATGTGTGCTAGTCATGGTGAAGACCATCAGGACAGGGCTGTTGCTTTATCCTGCTTTTATATGTGCATGTAAACTTTTTACTACTCCAAGAAAGAGAGATAATAAAGCAGTATTTACATGGAAAATGAGGCTTGGAAACTCATTGTCACCTACCACTACATATCTAGGTCAAATTTGGCTTTTATGGATAAATGAAGATTGAAAAAAGAATTATAAATTAGAAAAGTTTAATTAGACTATAAAGATGCTGTCAGGAGAGCTGAATTGCATCTTTTGACAGAAACTAGACTGCAAAAATAATTAAAATTGGGCATTTAAAAGCCTATTTTGGGTTATGTTGAAAAGGTGAGTATTTCAATGAGAAGTATTTCCAATTCTTTGAAGATCTGTACATTAATCAATCTCAATGTATGTACATGTCTTCAAGGCAGGGAGTTTACTTAAATAAACCAAGTGATGCAAAATAGGTATGAGAAGATGTCAGCTCTGACTCTCAGAGGCTAGGCTTCAAAACTTATTTTTTTAAACTCTAAATAGCTTGGGGAGCAAAAAAATATGCAGGGATGCTGTGTCACTTTTCTCTTGTTGCTGAGACAAAATACTCGACATTAAGAGTTCATAGAGGTTACAGTCCATAATTGGCTGGCTCCAATGCAGGGATGACAAATAGGCATCCTAGAGGAGAAGCAACATGCTGGGCACAAAGTAACAAAGGCAACAAGAGACAGATCATGGTGCTCACATAGTAGCAAAGGCAACAAGGGCCCTCAACAGCATCTTTCTGCTCCCTTTATTTTATTCAGACTACTTAGGGCGGGTAGCACTCATGCCCTTAATCCTAGTGCCTATGGGCCTAACTCAATCATGAAATCAATCACACATTCCAGATTTAGCTACCCTCAAAAAAGACTACATGAGGTTTTGGGGGGACATCTAGACACAAGCCATAACAGATACTGAGAGAAATAACAGCTAACAAATATGTACTAGGATCCTACAGTGTGTGTAATGGCATTGAGGTTTGGTGATAGAGGAAGTCTGTAATCACAAAGTCACATTCTGTGCCTTTACTAATTTAAAATCGAGTGTTGAACTTGATCTAGAGAATGAGGGGATTTCAAAGGCACAGAACAACTAAGAATCTCTTCTTACATGTGGTAAAGCTCTACTTTAATAGCAACTTCACCACCTACCTACAATAGTATCTACTGGGAGATGACTGCAGACTTTATACTGCCTGTGCATCTTATGACAGGATGAGCAGATGATACACAGTGCAAGCATGGCATTTCCTCTGAATACACGTCTTCATCTCCTCCAAGAGGGCTGGTGAGCAATCAGAGGGCTGTGAGCACACATTAGGCTAAGCTTTTCAGATATGAGAAGGGAGGAAGAGGCCTGTGGCCAGCGCCTCCGGAGACAGATTTATTAGGCTGAAGGAGGAGGGTTTTTGGGCTGAGCTGCCAAGGCTGATTTGGTCCTTTGTGAGGGTGGTTACTAGGTATACCATGAGGAATAGTTTATGCCTCTTCCACTAGAGGGCTAAGGTGATAGAAGGATCCAAGACCCTATAGCAGAATTTCCTCCTCTTTAATACCCACTAACTTCATCTGGACACTGTTTAAGCCTGGCTTTTGATTGTTAGTCCCTCCTTCATCTATTAGAGCTCAAATACCCACAGATCATGTTGCATTTGCCAATATTTGCCCATTTTTTCTTTTACCATCCTCCCCATGAGATTTTGTAAAGATCAGGTAGAACTATCTTCTTACTTCCTCTGTTCTGTGACAAAAGCCTTTAGACTTCTAACATTTTGACATCAGAATTCATCACAAATGGATAGCTTCCTTTACTAAAATGGGTTTTGCTGCTGAAATTCCATTATTAAAACAATGGCATGTCTTACTGCAGCTGGGTTCTAGAACAAGAAACACTACACTTCTGCTCTTAGGTCCTGACATCAATAGTATTGATGCTAATATTAACCATACACCACTGTTCATCCTCTTCCTCCCCTTTATGGAATCTCTAAAGGACTTCAAGCTTGGTGTAAAATTAAAACTGCAGAGAGTGACAGGTCCCAAAATTCTGTTTTCTGTGCAGTTGATCTTCAAGAATCCTTCAGTGGAATATAAAAGAGAATGATAACTCATTAAAAAAGACCAGTGAATGACCTCTCTCAGGAACTCTTTTGTCACTGTAAAAAGAAGCCTATCCATCTGGAATAGTCTTGTAATTCACTTAAACATTTCTACATAATGTCTCAATTTCTATAATATATAATGATGAGGGAATTCAGTCCAGTGGGGCTGGAGAGGAAGAGGTAAAGAGGTGAAATAAAACTCAATTTATCTCTCTTTTGCACAAACGTGAATATTTTCTTGATGACTCCATTTCTGCTCACAGGGACTCAAGGATTCTTTACAATCCCAATGACCACCCCCTACCCCTCTTGATGGACTCCAGTTATCAGTGTTCCTCCTAAAATGTGGGATACTTCCTTGGAACTGCTGCTCTCTGCAACCACTCACTGCTCTCAGGTAACTTGGGAAAGTGTTTAAGAATGTGGAAAGTAGTTTACAATTGCCCATATTCAGTGTACTAGGGTTACATACACTCACTCTGAAAAAAGATTAATAATAATAGCTTATAGTACAATCATCCACAAAGACCTATAAGAACCTGGCATATAATAAGAGCTCAGTAATTGTCAGCCATTACTAACACCACCATTATCACTAGTATTGCTTGAGAGATGTTACCAAATGAACTGCCCCAGGACAAGAATAAACACAGAAGTAACAACAGCTCTCCTTGGCCTCTATGATTTAGCCCTTTCATACCTAGCTGAATATCTTGCTTACCATTCCACATTTTTCCAGTCTTAACAATCTTGCCACTGTCTTCTGCTGCTGAGCCACGAGCCTCAAAAACCTTCTTCCTCTTCCACCCTTCAAACACTTTGGGCTTCAGGTCTTTGCTCACTGTGACTACCCAAGGTCTCCCAACTACAAGCACCTCTCCTTCTCTGTTGCTTCCAGTCACTCATTTCACACCTGTGCAAGTGTTATTCTAGTTTACTGTGTCATTTTAATTACAGGGCAGGGAATTTCCCATTTCTGTTTGTTGTTTTCCTTCTTGCACTTAGCCTTAGTGTGGGAATACAGAATATCTACTTAGTGTCAGTGGACTCATCTATGTTCTGATACGTTAAATGTCCCTTGAAGTAATATTGGGACTCTCTGAAAATGTTTTATTTGTCATCTTGATTGTACAAAGGGATGCCCAGATACTTGTTAAAATATTACTTCTAGGGTTATCTGAGAGGGTCTTTCTAGAAGAAATTAGCATCTGAATAAGTGGACTGAATGAATACGATAGTCCTCCCTTTTGTTGAGTGGGTATCACCCAATCCTTTGAGGGTTGGAGAGAACAAAAAGTAGGGGAAAGAAGGATGTGCTCTCTCTCTGCCTGACTGTTCGCCCAGGATCTGTCTTCCCTCCTTGGCACTCCCAATTCTCAAGTCTGCAGATGTGAAATGGAAGCCCCTGGCTTCCTGGCTCTCAGGACTTCAAACTACACAACCAGACTTCCTGAATCTCCAGCCTGCAGAGAGCAGAGCATAGACTTCTTAGTCTCCATTACTGCCTGAACCAATACCTTGTAATCCAACTTTGTATCTCCTATTCATTCTGCTTCTCTGGTGAACCCTGACTAATACAAAAGGTGAAGCAAATAGTCACTGGACATCATGGTGTACTGCTTAACATGGTTATTGAGATTTCTATCAACCTAAAATAGAGGAAACTTTATATCAAATTAAGATCTGTAAAATATTTCCATAAGCTTAAAAGAAGTTTAATGTACAGCTAGAGAAAAATTCCAGCCCAAGAAACTCCTGCCTTGACATAATAGAAAACATAGCACATTTACCAACTATCTCACTTAAAATAACTAAGACACAACTCCTATGAAAAAGAGTACATTTCTGAGGGTAGAAATTTAGTAGTATTTTAATCTTTTAAAATACTCATGTCTGGGCTGGAAGTACAGCTCAGTTTGTAGAGTTCTTGTCTAACACACATCTCCAGCACAGCAAAAAAAAGACTAGACTAGAATAATTAAAGTACTTGTTTTTGAGCTAAAAACTATAAACAAAATAAAACAGGCAAGCAGACTACCAAACAATACCAAAGCCCCAGAATCACTATTATTTCATTACATGTTGTATTAGTACTTAAGGGCATTAAGGTTAACTTGCACAATTACCAAAAATTATATGATAGTGAATAAAAATAGACTTACAAAGAAGAACATGTTGGCTAAAAAAATTGCTTATTATTTTTCAAAATACTAATAATGTCTTTTTGCACAGCAAAAATCCTCATTTCAAACTCCATTTGTTCAAAATGTAAATATGACTTATTTGAAATTCACTTTAGCATTATCTACAAAAGACCAATTTGCTGAGTAAGAAAAGACTAAGATTATAAAAATATATTTAATATATTTACAGAAACACACTTTTCTCTAATATAGAATCATCTGACTTATAAATAATACCTGGTTCCTTAGTAACAAGGCATTCTTTTTTGTTAATTAAAATAGTTGGCAAAAGATATTTTGATTACATATCTTTTGCTTACTTTAAGTACATAAAAATGACATTTAAGTGCAACTAATATAGGATCTCTTCCTGTTTTTGGTCCTCTGATAAGATGGAACAAAAGGTTTTTAGGAATTATCAAACAGGATAGTTTTTCTCTAAATAATACTCTGCTTATTAGTCATGGTTCCAGTCACCTGAAATACTCATAGATATGTTCCATGTTATCACACTTCTCTTTAGCAAAACTTACTTTCCCTTAAAAGTTGCCTGCCAATTCTCATGCAAAATTCAATCTATTGTTGCAACAGATTGCAAGATCAGATTTTAAAATAACTTCAAGGAGAGGCCCCTGGGAAGAGGGTTAACAATAGAAATCAGGTCACCAACACAAGACAAGATTTCCTTTATTGTTCAGAAATACTTGGTTTTAGAAGAACATTGTTATCAAGGAAGCTACTGGCCCATACTATTTCTATGGGAAAATCACAGCTGAATCCCATTATACAGCAAATCCAGAACCAAGGCAGACAACTGACTTTCCTCCCTAGTTAATAAGGAAAGTCAACTCAACCTACCAAAATCATGATTAAACACTTAGGTGTTGGCAACTGGTGGCTTTACTTATGTTTGTTCTCCCTGGGTAGTACATGGAAGGGGAATGACCTTAAGGATAGCAGGAAGGCAATGAAAGATGGTCCACTCACATTGTGTGACCCAAATGCATTTTTCAGTTATCAAAAGGTGCTAGAGCAGGGGTCAAGTTTAACAATGGAAGACCCACCTGGAGGACTAAAGACATACCCAAGTATATCTCTCAAAGATGACAACAGGCATCTTTACTTTCAAATTTAGCAATAGCGGGGGTGTTAGGCACTGTTTTGCTGGCTTATTACTCTTGTTTCAAAAAACAACAGCTAAGTAACTGGCTGCATTTCATGTTAGAACACTTTATCTGCAGCAACTGATTTTAGTACATGCTGTATTCAGGATGTCTAGGACAGTGCTATAGGTGATATTAATTTGATCATCATAGAGCCTTATTTTCAAGACAAACAAATGAAATGCTAAACCTCCTGAGCAAACAACTATGAACTGTGGTCAACTGTGAATGTTCCAGCTATATACTAATAGTCATCTATTCCAAATGTGTCAGTTATTTTTATATTTTTTGTTCATCCTTCAGCCTGGAATTGTCTTCCTCTTTTTGAAACAGGTTCAAGTGAAATTGCCCAGGCTGAGCTTGAATTTGAGATCTTCCTGCCTCAGCCTCCAAGGTGGCTCAGTTTTCGGACATGTACCGCCACAACTGTGTGTAGAGTTTCCTTCCTCTTTACGCTGCTCAAGTCCTGCTTATCCTTAAAGGTGTCCTTTATGATTCTTCTTGTAACCTCCCTGGGTACAGTACCCCCATATTCATCCAACATGGTGACCTCTCTGTGCTACACCCCCCATGTCAGCCTTCTGTTTTTTATATTCCTCTTGTTCATCCATCAAAATATGTATAGAAAGTTATCAAATAACCACATTATATGACAATCTTTTAGCTTTTGAATTTCCTGAGGGCAGAAATAAAACTCCTTCCACCTAGAAGTACCAAAGTGAAGAGTTTTAGAAGAAACAGGAGGCATGGCAGGTAAAGTTCAGTGGCACAGTGCATGGCTAGCATGCTCAAAGGCACAGTGCTATCCAAAACACACAAACACACACATAAAACACACACACACACACACACAGACACACACACAAATAAAAGGAACAGGAGCTCTGCACAGATTCATTTAATTGAATTAAAGGAATGACTAATGTCTCCTGAGCTTTCTTTTCTTCTTAAAACTCTGAAGAGGTAAGAAATTAAGTTAGATGATACCTTGTCGTGCTGGACCACTGCACCTTAAGTTAGAGGAGAGTCTGTCTGTCTGTCCTTTTCACTGTATGTATTCCAGGGGCAGGGAGGAGTTACTATTACCAGCTACTTCCTCCAGTAAAAGTCCAAAGTAACACTTCTATAAAAGCTACCCATATAAAACATTACCTTGTCACCATCTTAAAAATCTTGAAGTTAACTTTTAAGAGAAACCACGTCATGCAGCTTTCCTAAACCTTGTACTGTGAGTTTTAAAATACTTAGCTGAATTTTACTTTATCTTCTCACCCTATTTACCAGTGGTGACCTAATCTGTGCTTAAAATTGGTTAAAAAGGGCCAATTTTATTCAGGTAAAGTTCCAGAAGGCAGGATGCTCACTCAACAATAAAAAGATGGTGAAGTAATGTGCCGGGGTGAGGACAGGGATGGAGACAATCCTTTGTAGTTGTAGAGAGAAAGGGCTAGGTTCAAGCGACTGAGTGGCTTTTCTCTTTGCCAACTGCTATGTGGGTGAGAAAGGCTCTTTCTTCCAAGAGAGAACTGAGAAATGAGGTAAGAACTATGTGGTACGGCAGAGTGGGCCTGCCACAGCAGCTGACGAAGCAAGCAAGCAGTGCAGTCAGTTTGTCCCACAGGGACAGGAAGGCCCTGAAGGGATTAATAATCGATCCAGGATTGGGTGAATTAGATATATTCTGAAGACTAAACTAGAGTCTTAAGTGTCAGGTCACAGGAAGTGCAAGATTTAGTGAAAAGTGAATTTTCTTGCATAGAAATGTTTAGGTAAGTCTAGCTCTATAAAAACATTAACAAAACACAGCCTTTTAACTGTCTACTTGCTGGTTTAATTACTAGCTTAATTTCCTATCTCAAAAGAGAACTGTAATAAAGAAACTTTCTATGCCTATGGGAAGTGTGTCTAATTAAGCCAGGAGGGCAAATCCAAGATGCT
Source organism: Heterocephalus glaber (assembly GCF_000247695.1). The sequence continues at coordinate 1,869,843 of NW_004624773.1, forward strand.
GCCATACAGATCTAGAGGTTGACGAAGAACACGAGAAGAAACAGGTCTCTAGTATTCAGACTTTGCAACTCCAAATCATCGCTGTGTAACTAACTGCTAAGTGTACAAATTCAGCAAATGAAATAATCAGTTAAAAATCTCTTTGAAAAGCAAAATGGTACCCATACATACATATATGCAAAAGATGATGAAAGTTATTCGTGCAATGAAGTAAAGTTCGATGTAAAATTGCACACTGGGTACCTAACAATCTTAGACACTTTCTGATCACTGAGACACAATACTCAGCACCCACAACTTAAAGGAGGAAAAGTTTACTTTGACTTAGTTTTAGAGATCTCAGTCCTTGCATGATCTGTCTGCACTAAGCAGGAAGGCCATGGCATAAGCGCCTGGGCAGAGGTAAACTGTTACGTGAGAAAAGGGAGGAGCTAGGGAGGGAGACTTACCCTTTCAGGTCACGCCCTGAGTGACACACCTCCAAAAACACCCACCTGTTCACAGCAACTCAGCTATGGCCTCATCAGTGGACTAGTCCATTGATGAATATAACATCCCCATATTCTAATCACCTTCCAAACACTTGAGGTTTTTTAAAAGGGGGCTACTCCCAATCTAAACCATAAGAATGTGGTAATAGTTTATTTTTCCATATGGGATGGGAGAAGAGGAAAGACCACAGCGATTGTTATGCTGGTTGGGGAATGGAGTAATCATCAAATTTAAATACAAAGCAAACACTTCATTTTTAAAACTTTTTAATACTACATGTCTGCAGTACATAATGATTACATTCCTTGTATAGAGTTAGTACACAAACATAATACATCTTGGTTCTTTTTTCATTCTCTTCCTCTCCCCTTTCCTTTTTTCCCTCCATCTCTTGGTCCCTTCCCTTTTACCTTTTGTAAAAGATCCATCTCCCTATGACCTATTACCTATCTTTTATTTTGTTCTTTACATTCTGAGTTTCTTGTGTAAGAGAAACCATGTGATAAAATGCTTCATTTAAAAAATAGATTTCCAGGTCTGGGGATTTAGCTCAGTGGTTCCGCCGACTGCCCTGCAAGCCCAAGGACTGGAGTTCGATCCCCGGCACCAAAAAAATAAATGGATTTTTGTCTTTATTAGTTTTTGTGTACACATGGGCATGCTTACTACATATTAAGATGAGAGGCAAAGGATGCATTTATTTCTTGTTTCCATTCCAAGTTAAGTTGGTAACAGAACCAAAGCTAACAGAGGCTGGATCAAGCCCAACCTCAGGTGCTACATGAGGTTTTGTATTTTCCTGTTAGATGCTGGCATGGGTCCTTCAGAAGAGGCTGATGATAATTATATAAATCTGTGAATAATTTGCTTGTGTTTCTAAATGAAATAGAAAAGACTCAAGGTCATCCTTGCAACAGTATCCTCTCGGCTGTGATTCTACATATCTGCTCCAGTGGGTGAACCAGTCTCTTCCATTACGTGGTGTAGCTACAGCTGACCACTGTTCTCATTGGGGAATCCCAAGTACACTTGTAGGAATGCAGGTTCATATCTATAAGACTGAATGAGACCCAAACAATGTGCTTTCAGAGTCGTTTAACAATTATTTTTCTTTTGAACAAAACAGAGAATAATCTTAAAAGGTTATATACTTCAATCCTCTCTTCAAATGTAGGTTGCTCTGGAGTGAAGTAGAAAATATGTATTATTAACACCAGAAGTTGTTAATGGTAGTAATGGTAATACGTTATCTCCACCACACAGCGATAATGGTTTTTTTATTATTAAAGTAAGTTGTAGCCTTTATTTATGGACATCAGCTAAGTCAAAGAAAATGAAAATGCAAAATGACTGCACAGCTCAAACTGCAGCAGCTCTTAAGACTCAGTGGGGAGTATGTGCATGCATTATCTTACACATTAGAAAGAACACACATTATTTCAGCCCATGTTATGTCCATATGTATGGTGTGAGTGTTGCAAGAATAGAAAGCTAGTCAAAGGAAAGAAAACGTTCTTTTGTGATGTGACTAAAAAAAAAAAAATGACAAAATGGATGCTAAAAGTAGGTTTTTTAACTAACCAAGTGCAGATGTGAAAAGAAACTGAGCTTTTCTCAATTATGATTTTTTTTCACGTTAAATACCTTCACTTAGGAATAAATGTGCACACAATCAAATGGAATTTGCATTAACATTTTATTAAGAGTTCAACTTTCTTTTCCTCTTGAAATTTAGACTGCAACTCTATTAATATTGTCTGGAACACAAGTGTATGAAAAACAGCATCTCCCAAAAGTGGCCCCCAAAATCATATTTGCTGTCAAAAGAGATGCTTATGTTCTAGTAGTAAATTTGGCACTTGGGAGACTATTCCATTTGGCTTAGTCAATTTAAAAATATATAAAATATGAACTGTGAACACCATAGAAAGACATGAAATAAGCTCAAGTTTTAGGGAACAGCTTTAGGTAATTTTAAAACACAAAGGGCATGAAAAAACAACCTATTTTTCTAAACATAATACCACTATTAATAACAAAAGAAACTGAAAATTAACAAAACCTTGCTTTGTTCTAGCTTCTGTGGGAGAAAAAACAACTGGTCTCAAACAATCAGAAGAAATTTAAATGGTCCTGCTCACCAGCCCTTCAGTAGACACTCACATCATAGTGACCCACAACAGACTCCAGACAGGAGCCCCACATGAGATAGAATTGTTAATCATTAAAGGAACCACTATGCATACAACAGAATGCACTGAGAGAAAATTAAAGCAACATCGAGAAGGCCAGACAGCAGAGTATCCTTGAATGCCATTCATAAAAACGCTATCACCAAACAACTCCAGCAATGCATAAGTCTTTGCTGTTTGAAGAATTCAGATTTTGAGGAAATGAACCAATCATGATGTATTAGTAAAATCTGTTGCCTAAACTACTATAAGACTCATACTAAATGGTGACTAGTTATCATCAATAATACTAGTAGAGACTTACATGGTACTTTCCATCTGTAAGTGCTAGGTACAAAATTACCAGTATTTCTGTTTAAACATATCAGTTAATGCTTTTTAAAATTACAAGTGATAAATGACCATATGCAAATTTTAAATGATATACAATCTTGAGTCCAAATCATGTATTTCCCTTGCAGGTAACTACAAACACACAATTATAGCTTTTCACGGAACAATCAAATAGTTCTAAAATGCTAAACATATTTAAACATTTGTATGTACTGAATCCTTTTCCTTTAGTTTTTCTTCTTTTATTTCTTTTTCCTTTTAAGTACTTCTCCATTTTAAACTAATACATAGTCATAGTATGGAATACAAAAACACAGAAAATAGAACAAATCACATACAGTTCTAACAGTCAAAATTATAGAATACCATTACTTTGTATATTTTCTCCTAGTATATTTCTGGTAGAGATTTTGCCAGGTGTAGTTAAAAAAATATTTATTGTATGATGAAAGAGGAGGCAACAGCCTTAAGGCAGAAGCTACTTTAAAAACAAAAAACCCCTAATCTTCCATGTCTATTTGTTGTGAGTCACTGGCAGAAGCACACATACCAGAGGAGGGGATTACACAAGTGTATGAACATCAGCAGGTGGGGATCGATCATAAAAATTCATTTTAGAGGCTGCTGGCTGCAAATACTATTCTGTGTTAAATGTTTTCTTGCATCAAAAATGTTGACATTGTTTTCTTAGGACAAAATCCAAGAGATGGACTAGAGGGTTAAATGTCTGATAATATTTTAAAAGAACTTGACACAATCATCATCCTTATGTATTAAAGGTATACATTTACTTGTAATGCAGCTTATTCTCTTAATAGTTGCTCAATTTGATTCAATAATGTATTATAATGGTATCTGTCTTTAACCATTCTAACCTTAAAGAGTCTTAAAGAGACAGGCTTTCATTTACTAAAAAAAGAACAGGGCTTTTTATGATATGTGATAATTTACAATAAAAATTTAAGTGAGAAGAATGTCATGGGCAGAAAATTTGGGTGAGTATAAAGTTGTTAAGGGACAATGATCATTGTAATGAAAGATTATCATTGTAACTTACTAGCTACCATTACTAAGTCATATCAAATCTTACTTTCCCATTTTATCGATGAAGAAATTGATGCTAATATAGTGTGATGGATTTAAGGGTAGGTTTAAAAATTCTGTGATACTGCTTTCAAGAGATGGAACTTATCTACATCTCTTCATCTTGGTTAAGTGACTCACTTCCAGTGAACAGAATGTGGATAAGTGATGTACCTTCCCTTCTGAGATTAGGCTAAAAAAGACAGTGGCTTTCTTTGTATGTGCAGTACCTTGTTGGGTTATACACAGCTCAGTGGAGGGGCTCACAGGTAAGGAACACACAAGTACATGAGCTTAAATACATAAAATCCAAGTACTACAGAGTAGTACTCAACAGTTGACTACAACCTTGGGAAAGATCTCTAGTCAGAATAACCCAGCTAAATTGCTCCTATATTTCTGATTCTCAGAAACCTCAAGTGATAATAATGTTGTTTTAACCAGGTAAGTTTTAGAATATTTTGTTATAAAGCAATAGAAAATTAACATTTAAATAATTTGTTTAGGATGACAAGTGGAAGTAAGAGTTCAAGATGTCAATCACTGCAATGTACTTTGTCTTAGGAAAAATGGTGTGGAAATGAAAGAAAGCAAGAAAAAAAACTTTCAGAAATAGTTGCCCCTGCTCTCAATGAGAAGAGCATAAAGGAGCAAACATACTGATTTTTATCTGTTCGTTCTCCCAAATCTTACATAAAATACTTTTGCCATTTCTTTGCTCACTATGTTGTTATGAAGTACTTAATGTATTTGTCAGATGGGAATCTTATTTAAGGTTTGACTTAAAAACATATTAGGTAAGACTAATGAGGCTGTCTACTTTCAAATCACCACTGAATTCTGCAGTACAGTGATTCTCAAAAGTATGGTACCTGGACCAGCAGCATTGCATCAGCACAGAGGTGGTTATTAATGCATATGTTTGGTCCTCACACCAGGCTACTAAATTAGAATCTGATGGTGCATTGCAAAAATCAGTGTTCTGATGGCCTTTCCAAATGAAGAGAAGCAGTTTTATGTGTATTGCTCTAGACTTAAGACTCCTATGAAAGTGAGAGTGGCCACCCTATAGCTTCGTGCCTACTGATATCTCCAAGCATTTTCTGGATGAGAACAAAGGCTTTGGGTGGCCTTCAACCTAATTACAATGTTTAAAGAGATTTAATTACTAAATGCCAACCCATACAAATGTGAGAAACATCTCTCCTACAGAGACTTTGTGATGAATTGAATGCATTTTTAATCAACTGCTTGGCAAGCAGTATGGGCTATTTGTATACAGCTATACCAATGCTAAACATATTTATTCACAACTTGACAAGAAATGCTGCCCTGTAATTAATCATTTTCCAGCTCGAATTCAGATGAAATAAAAATACACACTCAAAATATGAATCTCCTCTTAGTCACACAAATAATAATTAGATCTAGCTAGTATCTACATATGTGCAGGTCTTTTTAGACAAAACAATGCCAGATACCTGAAGTATGTTGGTCATAAAAAGGACGTTTATTTAAAAATACATATATGGGGCTGGAGATTTAGCTCAGTGGTTCCGGTGCCTGCCTCGCAAGCGCAAGGTCCCAAGTTCAATCCCCGGTACCAAAAAAGAAAAAAAAAACATATATAAAACAGAAAATTACCATTCATTTTGAGTATCAATTGTGAGTTATTAAAACCAAGTAATCTATTAATTGAATATTTCCACTAAAATATTTCTAAATAAGATGCAAATTTTTCAATAATCATGTGTCTGGGAAAGAAAATGGTTAAAAATGAAAGGGTTGGCATTAGTTTTATTTTTTAAGTTAAAAAACAATCACCACTTGCAATTAGCTCATGAAAATACATTGTTCTCTGGATCACTTGCTTTACTAAATGTGTATTCTCAAGATGAGGATGTTAACAGAAATTGTTCTCAATGGATAGCATGCTAAAATTCATGGTCAATAGAACTGAGTTAATTTTTTTAAAAAAAAATCATTTTAGTTACTCACTTTTAGGATTTCTACCTCATTTCCCAAATGTAATAATGCTGGAAGTACCATAAAATACTGCAATTAAATATGAAATTCACTGTAAATGAAACCCAACAATGAGAGAAAATGCTATGAAGTCATTATAAAAAAGCAACTGTTTGAATATAAAAAAAATATGATTTCATAAGTGTGTGGGAGGGTTTTTTCCCCCCACCCTCTTTTCAATATTCATCAGGCAATTATTGTGTGGCAGGCACTGGGAAGTGAAATTATCTACAAAAATCTTCAGCCTCTGGTTTGAATGTATTCACAACCTGGGAGGAAAGGGAAAAATGTATGTGTGCAGAGGGGAAAGAAGGTGGAGTGTACATAATGTGCAGAAATGAGCAGGGTACTGTAAGGGAAAATGTTGACTCCCACCACAGGTCATTAGTGAACTATATTCCAAATCCACAAACTGGCCAATGAAAAAGAAAGTTCATAAAAACTTGAAATAATCTGTTTTAAAAACTAAAAAAGAATGAAGACATTCATACATTGCTTTAGTAATTTTACTTTTAACAATTTCTAGGAATACATGCCACATTTCGTAGAGACATGTAGTTAATAATGTTCACAGAAAGATTAAAAAAAAAATCTATGAATAGCCTAATATTCAAGACAAGAGTTGAGGAGTGGTAATAATTATTACATTCATTTTATGGAATGCTTTGCCAGCCATGTAAAAGAATGAAGTTATTTTCATATACATTAAATTTAAAGCATCTCTAAGACCTGTTTTTAAGTAAAAATGCAAGCCACATAAGAATACATATAGGATGAGTCTATTTATTTAAAGAACAAATTAAGAGGCATGTGTGCACCATGTCACCATATGTAAACACATTAAAAGGTGACAAAGATTTGCACCTAAGTTCTGATTCTAACTGATATTGGGAAACAAAATCAAGTCATCTCTCATATCTGAGGGTAGGTCAGTTCCAGGACTTCCCTTATTAAATACCAAAATGTGAGGATGCTCAAATCCCTGATATAGAATGGCATGTTATTTGCAGAGAACAGTGGTGGTGAACCTATGGCATGTGCATTACTGTGTTTTTCTTTTGAGACAAAAGATGTTAACGTATGAGTTGTTTTTTCTAAACTAAATCCTCTGTACTCAGGTTTAATTGCAGTGTTGGCACTTTGTGATAAATAACTGGGTTTGGGGTTGCAGTTTTGGCACCCAGTCTCTAAAAGGTTCGCCACCACTGGAATATAACCCCCACACACCTACCTGTATATTTTTAATCACCTCTAGATTACTTATGATACCTAAAACAATATAAATACTGCAAAAATAGTTACCATACTGTATTATTTAGAGAATGACAATGAGGAAGAAGTCTGTACATATTTAGTACAGAAGCAATTTTCTCCCACTATTTTGATCTCAGTTGATTTGAGTCTGCAGACGCAGAGCTCACAAGTACAGAGGGCAACTTACTTCCGAGTGTTTATACATCAGAATCAGCAGCACTCCTTCCCTGTGTGTTTAAAGAAAAGGTTTCTTCTTTTATTAAGTAAACTCTAGTTATTCTGTTTGTCTTTGTTATTGTTGATTCTCATAGTGAAAAAAAATAAAAACTCTAAATTCTATCAACATAGCAATGAACCCTACCAATATAGACAGAAGTAATATAAACACTAACTTGAGAATTTTTTGCTTTTCTGTTTTTAAGAAAACACATTATTGTACATTTGCTTAACAGAAATGATAGTACTTTATAGTGTTTTCGAAATTCCATTAAGAAAAAGAATTCTATAAAGAAAAAGCAAACGTGACAGATTAAAACCCAATCCACAGCCAGGACTAGCTTGGCAAAACACACTGATTAAGTGGTTTTTATTATTTGTATTTCTGGAACATACACATCCCCTTCCTACCAAATATGTTAAAGTTTTCCAAAATCAAGTAATGAATGGCACATATTAAGCACTGACACAGTACTCCAATCTGTCTTGGACCTTAGTTTTTATAGGCCTTTGAAGAAAATCTGAATTTAGAGGCAGAAAATTGGGGCCAATGATGGAAGTTTAACAGTGGCCAGAGGAAATTCAAGAGCCAAAAACTCAAGATTCATTCTGCATAGGTAAGTCACTTAAATACTGGAGAAAATAAGTCAGTTCCTGTTCTGGCTTGTGTTTAGATGTCCCCCTAAAGCCTCATGTGGTGATAGGTGGGGCTTTTCAGAGGTGGCTGAATAGAGAGTGTGTGATGCTGGGATCAAGGATGTGTGAGTACTAAATCAGTACACTGACTGGTGTGGAATAGTTCTGGGTAGGATTAAGGGACAGAAAGAGTTGGTGTTTGTCACTTGCTGCTTGCTACCTTCTGTCTGCCATGAACTGTTTCTCCTCTGTGATGCTCTTCTGCCATGCCCCTCAGCCTTGGAGCCAGCCGATTATGTACTGAACCTCTACAAACTGTGAGCAGAAAGAAACTCTTCTTCCTTTAACTTCGGGTGTTGAGTATTTTGTCTCAGCAACAAAAAAAGTAACTAAGACAGTTCCTTTAAAATACTAAGTAAACCCCATTCCTTCCTATAGCAGTCATGTACGTAAGACCTGTGTTAGTTTTTTCCACATTGGTAATGCATTACAAATTTTTTCCTGAATATTTTAAAACTTAAATACATTATCTGTAAAGAGAACTAGATCACTATGAACAAGTTACATAAATTCCTATAAATTGGAGATAGCAGTAAATTTTAAAAATACAATATTTTCATTAAGTTCTATCTAGATACAGTCTACCAGTGGGACCGAACTAAAGCAAAGTGTTAAAGCCATTATTAAAAAAAATTTTTTTGTTGAGATATTAACTCAAAAAGAGGAAACAGACTTTTTATTTCTATGTTGTACTATAAAAAATTTCAAGCAACAAAGAGAAGTTGAAAGAAATGGATCAGGGAATGAACACTCATGTACCCATCATACAGAACAGTAATGGCAAACCTTTTAGAAACCGAGTGCCAAACTGCAATTCCAAAGCCACTTATTTATTGCAAAGTGCCAAAAGTGCAATTAAACCTGAATGCCGAGGTTTTAGTTTAGAAAAAACAATTCATACATTAACATCTTTCATCTTAAAAGAAAAACACAATAACATATGTGCCACAGGTTCTTCCCCACTGATACAGATTATACCAGGGAACACTCATGTAGCCATCATATAGATTGTAGAATATGGTACTTGCAAAGCTTGAAGATAAGTAGCAATTACCTATCTTCTCTCCATTTTCTAGGAGTCTTGGCTACTTAATATTTTAAGTATTTACCTAGAGAGTTCTCAAGAAACACCAAATTCCAATCCCCAATTTTAGAAAGCTGATCTGAACAAAAGATATAATGTAATTATGCTAATTCCTCCACCCATCTGGGAAGGGTTCTTAATGCATCTGGCTCATGGGCATTTTTCCTCCCCAACATACAACTGCACAAGGAAACAAAACAAACCATTTCCAATCTCCATTCCTTACAGTTCTGAGCCTGAAGTGTACCCACCACCTGGCCCTAATTCACTGCTTCAGTCTCCACCTTACTCCAGCATCTAATTTTAAGAACTTGAGGTATTCCAGGTCTTAGAAGTTTTACTTATCTCATAGAACCCTCAAAACAGTGAGAGCAGAGGTCTTCCTATTATTCCTATATTTCACAACACATGTAAAAACAAAAGCAAAAGAAAATTTTAAACTATCCCACATCTGTATGATTCAAGATTCTACAATCAAACCAGTCCACAAAACAATTTCATTTTTTCATTGGTGTTTATTTAGCTCTTGTATGTTTCTTCTAACAAATTTCAAGATTCTATGCTTTCAATCTGTGTCTTTTGGCTGTCTGACTACATTTCGTACAATTTTATCCAAACCTTACTTTTTGTTTAAACCCAACTTAAATGTCATCTCCTCTGAGAAGTGCTCAAGTATTTTAATAAATGAGAGTTACATAAATCAATACAGATGAGCCTTGACTAAGGACTGTTTTACTTCAGATTGTTGAGGTCAAAATGATGCAAAAACATAGGCCTTCAGTAGGAAGTGGTCTTTCATTTTTGAATTTTGATCTTTTCTCAGGTTATGCGGTATGATCCTCTCTCAAAATCCTGGGCAGATGAAGTAAGTCTCAGCTTGAAAGCACCAAGGAAAATAACCCATACTCTACAGTGTGCATTGTTGTTAAGTTAGGATTTTCAGTACACTGGATATATTAAATGCATTTTTGACCTATGATACTTTCAATTCACAGTAGCTGTATCAGAACATAACCCTATTATAAGTCAAGGCACCTTTGTACACGCAAAGTATTCTTTCTATTTGACAAACTAAGACAAACTAAGTAAAATACAAAGTCTTTATTTTGTAAGCAATGACAACCAAGATAAAAATAGTTCTCACCCTAGAAAGACAACAAAAAATCTACCAGATGCTATATAATCTACAGTGGAGAACTGTCAAGATTTTTAGGATAGATACTCGCAATTTTAGATTGTTTTCCTATTAGGCATTTCCTTTCTGGTATTCTTTAATTCTTTAGCCCAATTATCAACAAAAGTATATTCTACTAAAATAACTAATTTGATAGATACATAGTTTCCTTTTATTCTTTTTATTTCAAAGGGGGTAATAATATGATGGAGTTATTTTAAAATGACAGCTAACTTCCTAACAGTGTTTATGACGTAATTTCGTTTTCAAGTAACTAATCACAGATTCATAGCCTTAAAGTTTGAAAGGACTTTAAAGAGAGCCAGCCCAATCTGTGATGTGTTGGTAAACTATGCAGAGGAAGAAAGGGTCATTTGCAGAGTTTGCCAATTTTTAAGGTGTAAATACCCCCAATATGGCCAATTTCAAGTTACAAATTCACAATTTCCTAAATATTTAATACCAATAATATAGCCACTACCAAATCCACCCCCAATAAAAGGATGAAGGTTTTGAGGACTAGTATAAATAAATGGCTGTTGAAGCTCTCTCTCTCACTCCCCCCACCCCCATGCGCGCGCGCGCACGCACTCAAAAGTTAAGTGTATGTGTTAGAAGGCAGGTTAACTAACTCTTGGTCTAGCCTAGCTAGTCTCAATTTCCTGGAATTATGGAAAGATACTTTGCTTGGCCTCACTCTATAGCAGTGATGGTAAAACTTTTGGAGACTGAGTGCCAACTGCAACTCAAAATTCACTTATTTATCACAAAGTGCCCAAATTGCAATTAAACCTGAATACTGAGGTTTTAGTTTAGAAAAAACAACTCATACATTAACATCTTTTGTCTCAAAAGAAAAATACAATAACATGTATGCCATACATTAGCCACCATTGCTCTAGAGCAATTAAGAAAAATCTAAATCTCTGGGCCCTACTTGGGGGCGGGGCACAAAAAAAAATCTTCCAAATGGGATTCATGCCTTGTAAACAAAGCTACTAATTGAACCATAATTTAGAAATGCAGGACTGAATAGCATTTCTAATATAACCAAGTTTAAGAACTCCTGTAAATTTTCCTAATTTTATATTGCCTAGTAAGAAACCTCACTCCTTTACATTAACTTGGTAAATTAATAAAATACACAGTAATAAAAAGCACAAATTATCACAATATTTTAAAAGGTTGTTAGTTTCAAGTATATTCCATGTATGGCCATAAATTATACTTACTGGAATATTTTCTAAACTTTGGGCCCTCCTTTACAAAGATAAGACTAACATGTAATCTGCGTATTGATTTTATGTAAATGATTATTTCTGTAGTGTTTAAGGGGCTGGTAATGATTAATTCTCTTAAAGACTAAAATTATTATTTCTTCTATTAATTTCTTTATTAAATACATTTGGATAAAAAGAAATAATTTTCATATAGAAGTCAAAATTATCATAAGCTCCTTATTAGGTTTACTAAATAATACATACCCAACTGAGTTCTCAGTCCATCCCCTGCTCTTATTTTTCCCCTCCTCTCTCTTAATTCAAATATTTATTGTTTTCACCATGTATGGATTACTAAATCCAATTCAAGGCACTCCTTGGCATCAGATACAACATCTAATTGTCATTCTACAACTGAAATTCTACTCAAGACAGTATTTCTAAATTATAGTCCAATTAGTAGCTCTGTTTACCAGGCATAAATACCATTCTAATTTAGCAGATCTTGTGGATCATGTAAGGGTCTTCTAACCCAATCAGCTGCATTTTGCAATGGCTTAATCTACTACTTTATTTGTATTAGTACAGTATGTTTTAAAGGAAACCTCTAGCATTATTTTCTTTCCAACTGGAATCACAGGTTAGGATATGCAGTAGACCTTCCTACTCCCTTTCTGTTCTTAATGTAATTTAAATTCTTAGTAGAACCCTGAAATCCATCATTAATTTCTTCTATGTTGCCTTTCATTCTCAGCACATTTCTCTTCTTTATCTTATAGCTGATGAGTAAGATTGAAACACTGAATTTCAAATACAGTGATATTTGAGTCTTTTCTTCTTCAATGAATAACATGGGGAAAATTGTTTTGGTCTCCTACAAAAAAACACCATAAGCCGAGTAGCTTATAAACTACAGAAATTTCTTTCTCATAGTTGGGAAAGTAGGGATGTCCACAATGAAGGCACAGAAGATTTGGTGTCTAGTGAGGGCCTCCTTTTTGGCTGTTTCTTCACAAGGTGGAAGGGGAGTGCAAGTTCCCCCAACCATTAGGGTTCCAATCTCATGACTTGATCATTTCTCAAAGGCCTCACCTCCTGATTCCACGGCTTTGGGGGTTATAATTTCAACAAGTGGATGGCTCGAGTGAAGCTACATTCACACACAGCAAAATTATTTAGGGTGGCAGTAAATCTTTCTTCCCACCCAACTTTTTGCCCTTCTGGTTATGCAGCTACAAACCAGGAAATAAGAAAACAACCTTAACTGGCTAAAACAATGACTCAAGGCAATTGTTTTCAGGTAGTGGGAAACTCTTGATATTCTTTGATGGACAAGTCACTGCTGCCCAATGGCTTTTCAGAAGGCAATGATCTAGAAAACTTGTATGTCCACTGGTCCATGCATATTACTACAAGATTGACCACTCAATACAAACAAAATCCTAGCTGTACATCAGAAACACATCTAGATATAACCAGAAGGCTATGATGAACTTGGGTAAACCCCAAGTTTGTCACTGTCATGAGTTTTCTATGTGCACCTTACACATATCTACTAATACCTATTGCTCTTTCACAAAACTTACTAAGAAAATTAGGTTAAAGGACTGATAGATGACAGCTATAGATCAAAATATATTGCTTAAAACATTCTTAGGCCTAAGCATATATAAATATTTGTTTTCATTCCCTAGATTTTGTAAGAATCACACAAAATTGCAAAAGAAATATCCTAAATCATGGCTTTTTAAGTACAGGTACAGTATCTTATGTGTGTATTTATCTCCAGCATTTGGCACAGCACTTGTACATGTACATACAGTAGACATTTAGTATATCATAATAAAACCTCAGCTTTGAAACCAGAGAAGTGAGGCTTGTAGTTGTGTAAGAAGTTGCAGAGCAATACTTTCCATCTTTTTAAATGGTCTATATGTCCACTAGTAGATAAATGGATGAAGAAAATGTGACACACACACACACACACAATAGGGTACTACTCAGCCATAAGGGATAAATTAGAATCATCTGTAGGACCATAATGCTAAATGCAATAAATCAGACACAGGTAGTTAAATACCATATGGTTTCTCTAATATGACAAACCTAAAATATAATTTCAAGAGCAAAATAAAAGAGATGGTAGGAAATTGTAAAGTGGACTCTGTAGAGATGGGAAGGGGAATCTCAGTCACAGAGGAAAGACAGAGATGGGAGGATGAGGAGAAAGAGGAAATAAAAATGATGAAGATTTTATATATATATATATATGTAAATTCCCTGAGATGAATGTAATTATTTGTATAGCAAACACATACTAATAAAAAAGACTTACTTATTTCAAGATTTTAACCTTATAATATATTAGTCCATTGGCCTCTCATTATAGAAAGTATATTAAAACCCAGAACTGGAACCTGAGCTTTGTGAATTAAGGTAAGAAGGATGTTACAGCCATGTCTGGGTCACCCTCCCTGCCCCTGGGTGGAAGAGATCACCTGGCTCATCCTCCTGCAGCTTAGACATTACTTCACTCTAGACAGTCACTTGGAATTTGGGGCATAAATCACCATAAGCATCTTTCATGTTTGTCAAATCAAGTCACTTTAAATCCCCTGACTAAAAAGGGAGAGTGGTTTCCAGAATTGAATTGGAAAAAAAGATTTTAAATCTCTTCCTGCTCCTAAAATGGAATGCTCAAAAGTGATATATATTGGCAATGTAAAATACTTTGGATGGGAAGAGAATACAGAAATTAACTTTCTAACTTGAATAATTTCAATTTTATAATTCTCAATGTTAGGTTAATCACTATAATTAAAATACACTATACTGTGCTTTGGGTAGTGGGCGAAGAAAATACATCATTGGGACAGACATCTTATTAGGAATGTGGTGGAGAAAGTATAAAAAATATTTTCAAATCTGTGACAGGGTGGAGCTTTCTTTGCACACATGTTCCACTACCCATGTTTCAATGTGGACATCACAGCATTCCAGTCTTCACCGTCTCTCCCTCACACTGTCCTGGGAAGCCAGATGGGGAAGGGATCCTGTTGTTCCCAGTGGTCTTCAAATTTAAGGTGTCATTACCACTGCTACTTCTAGCACTGGAAGTAATAAAATTCAAATCAGGGATAATGTAATCAAAGGATATAACTTAGTATATAAGACAGACGGTACTGGGATACCAAATATTCCATCTTCATTTCCTCTTTCCTCACAGAATCTCAGCAGCACATCAATTCTGTTATATTGTCACCCGCCCTTTTAACCTGGAAACATGTGACTGCTACCTTGCTAGTGAGCAGCAAACAAAAGACAGTGTAAGACTTCTGGTATTTAGCCTGGCCTTGCGCCTCCTTGGTACCTGAATATCTTAAATTGAATTACATAGGATTCCTCCGTTTTTACCAGTCAAATCAACAATTAATCTGGTTTAAGATATATGGCCCATTATACACAAAGATCATAACACAGGTAGGTCTTCAGGAGTATCAGAGAAGCCAAAGGGAAAACAGGTTCCTCTGTAGAGGAAATTAATGGTCCTTAAATGTTACTGAAGATGTTTGCCTACTCTGTCCCAGTACAAACCTTCATTCAAAGGTTTATTGGAAAACTGGATTGAATATAGATAGTGGAGGAAGATATAGCTGATTACAGGAGTGGTGTTATTGTGATATCCATGGAATGTGAGGATATAGGATAAAACTCACTGAAGTCAAAGGTGCGGTCATTTCAGGCTTCATGAGAAACACAGGGAGGTGAAATCAATTATAAGCCAGAGAGGAAAGAATCAAAATCAGTTAGGAAAGAAATTTTAATTTCAAGTTTCTCAGGAGAAACTATAAATAATGCAAAGTTTAAAACATATTAGCAAAAATATATCATGTTATCTTTTTCAAGCAAAAGAGCTAAACTTGAAAGTTTTGTGAAGACATTCAGTTCTGAATATTTAAAAGCAAATGTATATATTTGCCAGAGAAGAAAAAAATGTTTAGAGCAAAAGATTAACATGAAAATTCTTGGTTGATACCAAGATATCAATCTGGACATGAATGAAACCAGGTTATTTTCCCTTTCTTCTTTATAATTTTATGTGCCATTTGTTTTATTGGTGGTCCTGGGGATTGAACCCAAGGCCTTCAAATTGAGCTGTCTTCTCTGCCCTCTTTTTTGAAACAGCATCTCACTAAGTCACTAAGTTGCCCAAGCTGGGCTTGAACTTGAGATCCTCCTGCCTCAGCCTCCCAGAATGCTAGAATTACAGGGGTGCACTACCATGCCCAGCTGTTGATGTAATATTTGAAAAGTGAAAATTGTGGAGTATAATTTTTATAATTAGAAAAACAGAGAGTTTTGCAGATTGGAAAATATCCAAATAGTCACACAATATCATTGTATAAACATTCAACATGGAAGGCTCCTCAAATCCAAACTCTTCCCAAATATCCTCTATAAAGCAATCTACAAACTTGCTCTTAATGAAAGAAATGTGCTTTCCAATGATCTCCATGTTTTGGATGCTGTTAATGACTGTGACCAGCACCTCTGACCTATAGACTAGAATCTTGCTTCTCAAAGCCTGGGTCTCCAGATCAATAACATTAAAATCACTTAAAAATAAGTGAGGAATTAGACTGGAAGAAAAGAGATTTTAAATTTCATTCTCCTAAAAATGTCATGTTCTAAAATGATACATGTTGGAAATGTATAACACTTTCAGTGGGGAGAATATGCAAAAATTCATTTTCTAACTTGAACGATTTTATGATTCTCAATGTTATATGTATTAGAAATGCAAAATCTCTGGCCCCAACTTAGATCTGCTTGAATTGGGGAATTTATTGGGGCATTACTGAAAGAGGGAATTCATACTACATCTTATTTACAGCAGTTGTACTGGGAAAATAGTGGACAGTGGTGTTATTTAAGCTAAGAGATGAAGATAGAATTATTTAAACTTTGAAGATTTCTGTGTGAGCTGTTGTCCATCTATATTACTTACAGCAACAATAAAACAATAAAGTCAGCTGTTACACTATTAATACTACAACAAAAGAGGCAACTGACAATTACTGGAACTTTACCACGTATGAGACACAGTGTGCATGACTGGGGAAGTTTGTTATGTCGGTGCCAACATTTGAATCACATCCAAAGTTTGAATGGCTTCTCCCTTGAATCCTGGCTGAAGCTATGACTTGCTTTAGCCTCTAGAATGCAGCAGAGAAGACACTGTACTGGTTATAGGTCAATGCCTTGAAAAAGTCTGGCATTCTTTCTGCTTTCACCTCTCGGTGCTGGCTAGGAAGCTGAGCTGCTCTACTAAGAAGGCCATGTGTAGCAGTCCTGTGCAGAGATCACTTGGAGAGGGAGGGGCCTCAAACAGCATGGGGATAAGGGAGGAGTTCAGCAGTCAGCTAAACAGTTACATGTGTGAACACCAACAAGGAGAGTAAAACAATTGCTCACCTGATCCCAGCTTAGCTTGCTGACCTACATTGAAAATATGTTCTAATAAAAAAGAAAAACTGAAACAAAGAAAATAAAGTAGCTGGTGTTTTATTAAAGCCACTAAGTCTTTGAGTGCTTTTCTATGTAGCAATAATTACCAAAACAGTGCTCTATTGTTGTGTCTTATTTCAGTCTTCCAAAATTCCTAAGAAATAGGCCCTAACACAGCATCCTCTTTCTACCATTATCTGATTTGAATGTGGCCACAGACAACAGTCTGTGCTAGGGCTGGACTGTACAAGAAGAATTCTGTAAATGACCCAACACACATCAGTCCAGTCTGATCTGAGGGCAGGACATTTCCCATCCTATCCTTGCATTTCCCTATCTCAGAGAAAATTTAAGATTCTTTCAGCTCTGAGATTCCATTACTCTTACTAACCTAGCAGTCCATGCCTTCTGTTTCTATAGCACGGGCTTTAGTGGAGAACATAATATACACAAAAAGGCACATACTGTCCAGTCAAGGTCAGAAGGAAAACAGGCACCCTGAGAGCATCCCATCTATACTGTCCTAGTGATTGGAATCTCAGGAACCATCCCCACAATGAGGCAGGTGAGGCTCAAAGCACACTAGTGTATTCTGAGCATGCTGTTCTCTAGAATGTCTTCCAATAACCCAGTGTGCCACTGGGGCCTTGGAGCCCTTCAATTAAAAAACACAGCACATGAATATTACTATCTTATTTTCACTCCCCTCATTTGTGTTTAGGAAGGTTTTCCAACAAGAAAAACACATGGTTAATCACCTTTGAGTTTCAGTTTAACAAAGTAGCTTAGAAAGAAAAGAGAGCTTTTAAAAAATGATTTAACATTGTTATGTGGACAATCAAATCTAATCTCATGTAATTTATTCACACAGAAGCTCAATTATCCAAATGCTCTTAATTGGGCCTCCACCTGATATTGATGGCCAGTGATCCAGTCAAAGGGTAGCTGTTTTGTGTGAGTTTTAATGTGAATTAGTATCACATTTTTACCATTTCTTTGCTACTATTTAAACTACCATAGTCTGCTTTGCAAAATACATCTAAGCAGAGGGAAAAGCATTCAGAGATTTTTGTATTCTGGAAGGAAAATACATTTTCTGTGGCCTTTTTCTACTCAATCTATATGAAAAAATCCAGCAAGTTCATGCTACTGCCATCTATTTGAAGGAAAATAGGACAGTGGCTTTAAGGAAATATTGGTACCACCTTTAGAAAACCCCACGATGAAGAGCAGACATGTGCCAGGCACTTGGAATGGTAGTAAACTAGCATCAGCCACAGATCAGCAACCGCCCAAGGAGCAACATGCTGACAGAACCAGCTGGGAACCTATACCATAGGCCAACTGTTCCCTTCTCTAAAACCATTTCATCTTCAAATCAGCCTAAAATGCACATCAAGGAATGACCTCTCCTTGTCTGTGCACTTTATATGAAGGTTTTTGCTTGCAAATCTGCTCAAGGGTCAAGTTTAAATTTCAGTCAATTTGTTTACTTCTGTTGTAATGGAAAAGACATTTACTGAGGAAGAAAAGTGATACTGGAAGTACTCCATGACACATGAGAGAAAGAACACCAAAGCTCTTAGTAGCAAAACTGGATCAGTTGAGAAATGCATTAGGATGCTAGGAACAATACACAGAGATTTATTTTCTCACATAAAAGAAGACTGGTGTTATGGCCCAGGGCCAGCATGATATTACCTGAAGTCAAGCAGGAACTCAGATCACTTTGATCTTTCTGTGCTATAATGAAAGTCTACCATTCTAAAGTCAACTATTAGGCTAGAAGACTGCTGAACTCCTGCAGTTACAAAGCCATTGTAAGCAGCAGGGAGGGTCATGCAATAGGTAAAAGGACTCCATTCTCAGCTGCTTCAGCTTCTTAAAAACAGGTCTGCCAAAGTCTCACATCATACTTCTGTTTGTTATCATTGGCCAGAAGGTGGTTACATAACTCCACAAAGCTGAAAGGGAGGATGGATATTCTGCTGAGATTTTGCCAAGGAAGAAATAAGGAATTTTGGATATCCCAGAAGTCTCTGCCTTATACCAAATCAAAGTTGATAGCAAATCATCCCTAACTGAAGTATTACTTCTAGTGGCAGAAGTACAGTATAACTAAAAATAACATTGGTAATAATACCTTAAGTTTGTAGAAAGCCCATGCTGAAAGTCCCAATTTGGCTCATACATAATCACATGATAGCAATAAAAATGACAATAATACTGACAGCTAGTTAGTAACAGTATCTATCCTCTATTGAATAACAGATTCTGTGGTTTTTATTAACTTCATTTTACATAGAAGATACTGACTTTAGAGATGGGAAGTGATTTTTCTAGGGCTATTTACTCTGCTAGGAAGATAGAACTGCTACTTAATCAAAGCTCTCTGGTCACATTGTGTTAATCACTATCCTGATGAGGTCATCAATATTCCCATTTTACAGTTAATGAGGCTGAGGTTCATCTAATTGGGAGTATTTTAATTCACTATAATTATAACTCAGTACTGTGTGGAACCAATGATACAATTTTGTTTATAAACATATTTTTGTTTTTTGTTTGTTTAAATCACTAGCCCTTAAAGGGCTCTAGAGAAGGAATAAGGAAATCAGGCTACTCATCCTGGTTTTGGTAGCAGCGATTTTGACTTGACTGTAAAAATAATCTATGCCCATTGAAAAAGAAAATTCAAACAATATAGCAAAGAAGAAAAGTAAAAGTCAGCCCCAAACACCCTTAGTTAAGATAATACACCCAGGAACACTGTGGTGAGCATTTTCTAGGGTGTTTCTAATCCTGATTCGTGGATGGGGAAGGGGAAAAGGAGGGCAGGTTAAGGAAACTGTGTAATGACCCTGAGATTCATAGCCAGGAATCTAGCCCACTCCACCCAAGTCCCCAGTGTATTCTCCAGCCCAGAAAATCACTGAATCTTCCCTTTCCTGCTGAAAGACATTCCATAAATACGCATGACTTAAAATACTATAAGAGACTGTCCTTTCTTTTAATGGGCTTTCAAGAGAATATCTTTTTATTTCTCTTCCAAGCACCAACATGAAAAGAACTAAAATATGACCATTAACAAATTACCCACACCATGCTTGATTTAACACTCCATACCAGATTCAGGATTTGAACATCAACAATACACTGAAGCTTACTCATTTTTCATTTCCTTTTGCCAACTCCATAAATCTGCTTGAAATCTTAAGTGCAGATTACATATTTAAGTAACTCTGGAATCCTGGTAAGTAAAAACATAAAATGTAATTAGGTTTCCATATAACTATAACACAGGAAGCACAAAGATGGCATTCTGAAAAAGGGGCCTCTACACTCATTTCAATACATTTTTAAAAATCACATAGACTATATCAGCCACGAAGACAGACGTCATTTAGCAAAAAGGATCTTCTCTTCAGCTTCAACACCATTGTCAAATCGGGCTTGACAACTTCTTGTTATAATCTGTTCTGTGCACTGTTCAGTAGCATCTTTGGCCTATTTCCACTGGAAGTCAGTAGCACACTGACCCCAAAGTGGCAATCAAATGGGCCTCCAGACCCTGCCAAATGTGCCCTGGGTGCCAATATGATTCCTAGTTGAGAACTGCTGATCTGAAAGATCCCCATCAGTTCAGAGAACCTGGAAAGATTTCCAAGGAAACAGCTAATTGAGGCAGGTGAAGTGGGAAGTGGTGGGAGAAGATGCTGGACAAGAGGACTCCTATGAAACACGGCGGAGTCATGTCAGTAATGGAAAGTAAGGTGGTCTCAAATCAGATGATTCATGCTTTTGAATTTCTGCCTCAAAGGGTTAGCATTCAGTCTGCAGAAAATGGGGATCACCTTATCTTTGTGAGCAATAACAGGCTAAACGAGAAAAGGTGAGAAAGACTAAGAGAAAGGCTTCAGGGTATGCAGCTAAGGCTGCTGCTATCTTGGTTTCTTTAAAGACTTCTCTAAAAGTATCTACCAAATACCAAACACCACTGAAAATATTGATGTGGTGACCAAACACCACTGAAAATATTCTGATTTTTAAAATAGGAATATTCTACACAGAGAAAGTATTTTCAATGTTAGTTAACATGTATCACTGCCATCGATGTTAATTCCTCACTGTCATCACTATGGCTATGCTTATTAAAAGAAGACAGTACTGACCACCAATGTCAGCATTTCTCCAATATGTTCCTAAGAAACTCTCATGTCTGGGAAGTGTTAATAATATCTGTAAATGCATACAGACACACAAATAGAATTAATTTTTTTCAAAATTTATCCTTTAAAAAGGAAAAAAGACAAAAGATGCAGAATACAACAGTTTTATCTAGATATTTTGACATAAATACTTACATTCCTAGTTTACTTTCCTATGAAATAAGGAGAAATACACCTAAAGTAAATTTTCTCTTTTCCTCAAGTAATTAATTTGTTTAAGAGGCCACCTTTTTCCTGTCCTCTCATACAAGTTCAGGTTGGTGCCCTACCCATGCTTATTTG
The DNA here is from genome assembly GCF_000247695.1 of Heterocephalus glaber. The sequence continues at coordinate 1,891,631 of NW_004624773.1, forward strand.
AAATATGACCAGTCTGGAAACACTGTCCTAATCTAGTGCAGTGGGACTATATGGAAAAGACCCCAGATGTGGTGCCCAAGTTCTGTCAGAGAGGGAGAGCCATGTTGCAAAAAGGGGAAAAAAAGTCACGCTACTGATGGGTCAAGAAGGATGCTGCCTGGCCAGCTGTCTGTAAACATCAGCCTAAGGCAACCAAGTGATAGAGTGACATACCCTCAGGTAGGAATTAAAACAGCATGGGGACCATGGAAACACATCTTCAGATCCTAGACAGCAGGGCTACATTGTTTAATAGTTGGAGGGCCATCCCTTCCTGTGTATTTGAGGCAATTTCCTCTCGTGACACACCATGTTTTGTCTTCTTGAACATTTAACCTTTGAGATTTAAACAGCAGAGACCAGGCCGGGGCCTATTCCTTTAGAGAGTGCTGGAATTGTTACTGAAAGTGACACTTTTCTAATTATTCTGTCAAGCATCAATCTGGGAAGTTCCTAGTTCCTGTGCACTCTGACTGACAGGCAATCAGTGAGTTACTGCACAACATGGCCTTACCTGCGTTACAGAAATCTTGGAAAGAAATACAGAGACACAGAATTTGGATAAAATAATAAAATTTCTTCTCACCAGTTTGGGCAGGGTGGGGAATGCTAGAAACCAGTCTGGTCAGTATCCAAGCCCTTTGTTCTGCATTTCCCTTTTTATATCCTTTTTAGCCATTATCTCATCCCTAGTGGTCTTTGATATGTAAATATAATTCCAGTTCCTCTTTACAAGTCACAGACACAAGATAGGCCATATACATTGTAAATTCACCCTGGCATGGTAACTTTGTTAGGTTAATGAAGTTACACATTAGAGTCAGATAATCCTCACCTCAAACAAGGAGTTAAGGGAAAAGCAAATCTTAAAAGAACACATTACTTATTTTGCTTCTACAGTTACCTTAATATTCAATCTATTAAGTTATCTAAAACTTTTCCGTATCACCTGCACAGAGAGCACCTGTGCCCCAAGACCGAAGGTGCATAGCGGAAGAAGGCCAGGTGCCCACAGGCTGGGTACTTACTTGTTTGTGCATACACCCTTCTTAAGCACAGCACTCTTCTACCTGGAAGCCCTCTGAAATGTAGACACCGCCAAAGCTGACAGCATACTTCCACATTTCCACCATCGTGCCCAGGATTTACAACAGACACCCACACTGGCTGCTGAAAACTCAATCCAAAGGCACAGCACCAAAGCCAATCTCAGAAGCCCCCTATCTCAAGGCAGACAGAGTTCTCGGGGGGCAAGCAGGAGTCTCGAAACCTGCCCCAAATTGAAACTTGTACTTCTACTTGTTTACATGTGAGGTTTGTGAGAGAAAAAGAGAAAAAGGAGGGAGGCAGGAGAACTGTCACAACAGGAGTTATTAACTATCTTTAGGAAAATTTCACTCATTTTTCTCTTTATTTTACTCCATATAAAGGTATAACTGGAAAATATGGTGAATGTTTAAGAAACACTTAAAATAGTGGAAACATTTATCACCATTAATCTCCTTTAAAACATTCCCCCTCACCTGGAACACACATCACATCAATTCTTGCCATTTTCGGGAACAGTTGTAGATGTCCTCTTGCTTTAGTTGTGGGGTTGTGGTTGACTGAATATACTGAATGGATTCAAAACATTTACCTTTCACAGTATTTTGACTTTGGGGAAGAGCAAGAAGTTGCATGGTGCAGATTAGATGAACAGGGTGGATGAGGACACACTGTAATGTTTGTACAAGCCTGCCTTTCTGTTGGATGTTACTCCATAGCAGCATTCACCGAATGTTTAATGTTTAATCACACTTTCTAAAGACACAAAAGATTTCCAGAACTGCTTCAGAAAGTGTCGAGAATAATGGGATAAGTGTGTTCAAAGCCAGGGGCAGTATTTGCAGAGTGATTAATAGTAATGTGTCTTTTACTATAAAGCATTCTTTAAAATTTTAAACATTTACTGTATATTTTAATCACCTTTATATTAATAGATGTTCTGCTTTCGATTTGCCCTTACAAATCAGGCTGCATGTAATTTCTGTGACAATACACAGGAAATGAAATGAGATTGATGGATCAGTCTTTCTATTAGTTTGTGATAGGTCTGTGAAAGCTATCTTAAAATGTGTGGCAGCATGCATGATGTGGTGTTCAAAATCAAATAGGTGGTAGTGTACGGACAAAGGTTATATCATGAGTGAGAGCCACCAGGCCATGTGGTAAGAAGGACTCAATAAAACAAATGCCCAAAATACAAAGGAAGCCGGACACTTGTGGCTGTTTCCCTAAGATGATTCATTATCTTTTCAGGATCTCAGAGCTTGCAAAGGCTACAAGTAATTCAAAAGCAGGCAATTTTGAGATATCTAGACTGCTACCAACCAGTCTCTTAAATGGTCTGTTTCCTCTCCTCCCTTCCCATGATGCATATTCCTATCCTTATCCAAGATTTCATAACCCTGATGTTAAGCCCTTCCATGGCTTCTCATTTTTTTGGAGTAAAATTCAGACTTGCTATGTGGCCCATATGACCCTCCTGAGCTGGGCTTTGCTTGCTGCTCACCTTCCTTGGTTCCTCTCACTCTGCCCTGACACCTGCCTTCCAGCCTTTGCACTTCAATCCTTCTTCTTCTTTTAACTTGGCCTCAGGACACCTAAGTTTAGTCCTAAAAATCACCAGTTCTCAACTTACACGTTACCACCTTAGAGAAGCCCTGTCTAGCTACCATCTACAGGCTAAGAGCATACCCCAGCCCTGAGCTACAGGCAGCAAAACTAACTGTCCTGGGCCTGGGCCATGTTCCCTTTTGGCTGCCCCCTGACAATGGCTAGGCATATAGGCACGTAAGTGTGGGTCCATTACTGGGAGACGTGCACCTCTCTTCTGGCTCACGGACTTTGACAGTTCACCAAACCGTTCTCAGCCCACACGTGAGTTTAGGACACTTTTTCATACCTTCCTCCTGCCCTCTTTCATTCAGGGTCACATCCACAGCAGTTTGGTGGCTAGGCCAGCTCCTCCCAGCTCCTTTCTTACTTTCATTAATGACATCTTACCTAATAAAAATCCTTGCACATTTAATACTGTCTTGGTAGAGTGTGGGACTCTAACTAGTATACTCAGTGGCATCTTACTTTGTCTTCTTAGCACTACTAAGATTATCTAGAGTGGCACCCACAAATCTGCATTGTGCCAGGCCTCCAGGTAGTTCCTGAATATATTGAATTTTGAGAAACAATGATCTAATATTATTGGCTAATTACAGTTGGAAGAAGAGCAAGAACTGAGCCTTATGAATCCCCAGTTAATTTCTGGGCAACTAGCACTTAATAACACACACACGGCCCTTAGGCTGTATCTCTGCTTATTTACTCTTAAAAGATGAATTTATGCTGGTTACTTTTTAACATCCATTTAAAAAAGATTGACTTCATAAAATGGGTATTAACATATCAGGTAAATGACAAGAATTTCTAGAACATTGATTTGATCATGGCTTACTGTCTCCATGTATCTAAATGGCTTCGTAGCTTTTAAGGCAGTAAAAATAAATCCAATTTATTTCCCCCTCTCTTGAGGGAAGTATAATCTGATGTTCTGCCATTACTAACATGGAAAAACGGTCACACTATCAAGATGGCATCTAGCAAGATGAAATGGCACTGAAGTTTGTTGCTATTGATTTCTATGTGGCAAAACCTGGGTCTTGTTTTTCTTTTTAGATTAAGTACTCTGATCTCCAGGAAGAAGTGCTGCAGTTTCGGTGAACAACAACTGCCTGGGTACAATGTAAGCAAGTATGATAATGAAATGAACTGATCACAACCAGGAAACAATAGACAGTACTTAAGAAATATTACACGACCAGCCTTCCAGGATACAAAGATGTAACAAGCTTTACTGCTTAGAAAGGGAGGCAGCAGAATGTCTCCTTTCTAAGAGATGTTCCTAACTATCTTTTCCTGGAGGGAGAAATATTAAATCTAGTCCATGAGAACATTTAGAAACCAGTCAGGATTCTGACAAGCATGAATATTTAATTTGTTTTAAAGAATTGAGAAAAAGAACTTCCACAATGATACACATTCAAAAACCAAGACATTTGTTACTCATTAATGACCTCTGGCCTACAAAGTCATCTGTAAAATTTCTAAATGTTCTCCACAACTTTGTTTTTTTCTTCTTGCCTCTGCAGGATAACATAAGTACACTTAACTATGTAATAATTACCCTTATTACACAGGTTTTTACTCTATTAGGCAGTATCTTATACATAAAAATAGTAACTCTGATATATTTTTTCTTAAGAACTGAGGAATAAGAAGTCATTTAGTTTCTCACAATTTCTTCCCAAGTGCAAAGGACTGGTAAAAGCACACATCATATCTGCTGAAGCTTCAGAGAGTGACTGATAGGTAAAAGGACAAAAATACAGCTCCACTGCCTTCCTTGAGCATGGGGAAAAAATGAAATGGAAAGGCCCAAGATGATAGATTTTTCAAATAGGGTTTTAGAAAAAGGATAATGTCCTTGGAAATTCAACCTGCAGTTTTACCACAAATAAATTATAGGGTAGAATGTTCTTGATAGGGGTTATTTGAAAATTATAAAATGCTTACTCACTCAACAAATATCTATTCGATGAGTACCACATGAGCGTAAGATAATAACCAAGTTACTGGGAAAGAATAGTAGCTAATCATGTAATTTGGTAAGGGATTTTCAAGTCTCATGATGTTATTTAAAACTCAGAACAATGATGAAAAGTTGTTTCTATTACTATTCTCATTTTGCTGTCAAAGAAAAAAATGTCATAGACGAATATACTTACTGGCCAAAGTCACCATGTAAGAGGGGGCAGAGCTGAAATTCTAACCCAGGCTGACATATAAGCTGGCTCAGGTCCTTAACTACCTTACTAGATGATCTAACATTGAACTAAGTACTCTGAAAAATCTAAGATATGTCTTCAAGAACATTTATTGGGGGAAACAGATGAGAGTGGAAATAACTACAATATAGCCAATCAAGGGCTACAAATGAGTGAAATGAAAATATGCTGGTAATGACAGATTTCAGAAGACAGGGGTGAGGCAGGTATAGTTTAACCAAGAATGAAGTCAAAGACCCAACTGTGGCCTGGTCTTTTTATCTAAGACTTTACCCTGGAGTTATTTATTTATTTGTTCAAAAATATATTATCAGCATGTACTATGTGCCAATATAGTGTAGACATGGCCCATAATTTCATGAAGGTGACTGGCTATCAGCAGAGGTCTTCTTTCCAACCCCCACCCACCTCCTGGGGATCAAACTCAGCGTCTTGAATTGCATCCTTATCCCTTTTTATTTTTTATTTTGAGACACAGGGTCTTGCTATGCTGCCCACGCTGGGCTCAAACTTGCCAGGCCACTTACCCTGGCCACATCCCTCAAGCCAAATGCAACAGAAAGCGTGCTGCTGCTCTCTGAGTATGGCTTTGCAGATCTGAAATTGCCCACTCCCCCATCTGGGATGGTGGCAGGCTGCAAAGACAGGACACCACACTGACCTAGGAAAGAAGCTACAAAAGTGCTGCAAAAATGAAAACTCGGTGAAGATATAGCATATTACCAGCAGTGTCAGGATCAGAGGGATTTTCATTTCTGCTTCTTTGCTTTTGTGTATTTTCTACAATAAGCAAGAATTACTTGAGCAATAATTATTAAAAATTACAGTACTGGTATATTACTAAGATAGTATTCAAATGACATTTGGCCAGAGTACTCAGGGAAACTGGAAGCCCTCAGCCACACCGATGGATGGGGCCACTATGGGAAATAAATGTGCCACCACCGAATGAAAGCTATTATGCAACCCTTTCTTTTGTTTGTTTCTTTGTTTATTTTTTGAGACAAGGTCTCATTATGCAGTTCAGGCTGGCCTTGAGCTTACTATGTAGCCCAGGCTGGCCTTGAACTCTTGGTGATTTTCCTGCCTCAGCCTCCCAAGTACTGGGATTATAGACGTACACCACCACGCTCAGCTTCATTATGGTAAGGTCTAAAAAATTTCAATGTACAAATTTTACTATTGACTTATATGTTTAAAAAATAATTTTTAAAAAGATCATGTTTCCATTTTTGCTGGATTTGAGCAACCACAAAGTGTCTTCTTTAACTCCAAATTCAAAAGTCTGAGAGCCACAAATTTATTATAAGATATATTAGATTTTCATCATGTGACTTCCATATTTTATCACAAATTACGTTACTGGGTTGTCTTCTAATGAACTATCCTTTTAGATAATAATTTCTTTCTACCCAGCTGTCACTATTATACTCAGATTTATCGCACTATACACCAATCCTCTTAAGATTTCTGCAAATGTCCAAGTATCTATTTGTTAATAGTTTTTACTTAACATTTGGGATAATTTTGCAAAATGCTCTGTTCAGGGAATCAAAGAAACCAACTAACTTCAATTAACTAAATGGTCACCAGAAGACCATTTTGGTGGGGGGTGTAAATTCTTCCAACTTATAGGTTCATGGCTAAAAGGGGAACATTTAAGATAATTCTATGTCTCCAAAGAGGAAAACAAAGATAACATATTTTCACTTCTACTTATGAGCATATGCTACACAGAGTACCAAAGATAATTACACTATGGTAACAGGAAGCCAGTCATGGAAAAATGACTAACAACACAAGGATATAATCCATATAATAGCATGTAAAATGGCTACTAAAATTCTTGGTGCAGAAAAATATTTAATGATTTTGATATATTGCTAAATGGAAAAAACAGTAGAATCCGAATTTTAACACAAAATACATATGTGTTTAAACAGAACTAAGAAGAAAACACTGGAAGCAGAGATCAAATTTTAATAATTATATCTGAATTAAGGAATTATAAGTGATTTTATTTTATTCAGTGTGCTTTTCTGTATTCCAAATCCTCTATAATGATACTATATTAAATTACTGAACTGAATTCTTTAGGAAATAAAACAAATAACATAAATAATTCTGAAATTTGTGATTTTCAAAAAAAAGAATTAATAGAAATCAATTTGTAATCCCCAAAACAATGAATGTTAAGATGCTTTATAGATTGCTTTTTAAAAAATAATGCCTTCTGTACCAAGCTCCAAGGCAATCATTGAGAGTCTTTTAACTTCACAGTGTAAAGTCTATAAGAACTGAAATTGCACACTGTGTTTTAGGATGAGTTTTAAGTGCTGACCCAGCTTCATTTAAAACAAGACTCTGATTGGGAGAGACATGGACTGCTGTGCACAGATAATTTTTAAGTATCACCATCGCCAGTCTTGCCCTCCTCAAGGCTTACCAAGCACAGTGATAAAGATGTGAATTTGAAATGTTTAATTGAAATCATTTGCCCTAAGTAAATGCAGCAAACATTTATCAGCCACAACTACCTCTGGAAGTCTCTTGTCTAAGCCTGGCCTTCAAAGAGGGCACTGATGGAGTCCTCGGTAATGGAAAATGGGCACATAGTCAGCATCAACTTCCTATGGTCAATGAGTTCTTGCAACACCCTTCCCATAGAAGTGTGTCAGACTTAGGAAAAGTACAGATTAAATCTTCCAGAATTTATATTTCTACATAATGAAGCGTTGAATGGTACTGTTAAAAAGCCCCCAAATGAAGCTTATTTTCTAAATTCTTCCTGGTCTGATTTCTCAGACTTCTGTAGTGATACCAAGTAGCTGACAGAGATGAGACAAGACTTGGTTTGACTGGTGACTATGAAGGACTTGGCCCCCATTCAGGAGACCACGCCAAGTCTTCCTATATTTGTTCAAATTTAACTTGCCTTATGAAACTGATTTCTTTCATATTTAGAAGGTCTTACACAATTCTAAAATACTGCTGCATATAAAGTTTTAAAATAGTTTTTAAAAGACGCTTCACTTAAAATTAGATTTAAACACATACTTTACTGGCTGAATGCGGCCTTTCTTTAATGTATCTTCGTGAAAGTTTATTTTGTTTGAATTTTGTTTTGTGTTTAATGCCATACATGTGTCCAGGTCATTTGTAATTCTTATGCGTCTTTTCTACTCCAGAGAATTCTTCCCATAGATAAGCCATATTCCAGATTTACAAAGAAGAGACACAGGGTATGGCTTATGAGTTCACTGCTTTCTAGCAATGAACACAATAGTCTCCCAAACCCAAACATAACCAGCCTCCCTCTGCCTTTCCCACCTTCCAAACAGCTCACTCATGACACCAATAAGACTTGGCTTGCTGGCTCCAAGCCTCATTTCCTGCTCTGAAAAGATGAGAGGAAAAAACAGATATTGGCCAGCAATGAATAAAAGGCCAATATTAAAATCTCATGATCACACCTCTTATATTAGTACCCCATAAGTAAATGGTATATGAGAGGAACAGAATGTAACAAAAGTCACCCAGCATACTACTCTCAGCTCCCAAGTCACAAGCTAGCAAGTCCTTATGTGGTAAGAGGATTTAGTTAATTCTACTATGTATTAGCAAAACAGGAAGAGTGAAAATGATATAAACCCTAACTAAAATAAGACATTAAGGACTCACCAATGAAAAAGGTTTTTTTAAATTTTTCCTCCTCTAAGAATACTGAATACTTTCCTCTTATTGCAACAAGCTCCTGGAGTTTCTCCTCCAGGAATAATGTGTAGAGGTGTGCTGGTTAGAACTTCGATTCAAGGTGAATGTGCCACAATCCAGAGGGTGCACCCCAACAAACAGGTCAGGGTGACAGCCTCTGAGGACAAGCAGGAGCTACACAATTCTACTCTTTTTTTTTGTTTGGTACCGGGGATCAAACTCAGGAACTTGCGCTTGCGAGGCAGGCGGCTGAACCACTGAGCTAAATCTCCAGCCCTGGAGCTACACAATTCTAAGGACCCTGAAACTAGCCCACCCACTGCAATTTGTCCTATTGCATATTTTCAATGAAAAGATATACCTGTAGTCCTAAACCTTTAAGTCACATGATTTGCTGACTATGAAGTACTGAGGTTCTGCCACCAACTATGATAAAATGACTTTGACATACATCTTTGCCAAGGACCTCTCCCCTCCCTCTATTTCATAATCAATTTTTTTCTTTTGAAAATCTATAGTTATAAACCTAAAATACAGCCTGGAACAATAACTTCAATGTGTCACAATAGAGAAATAATCTCTTAAAAACAACTTGAATATTCTCTTTCTCCTTGTCTATCTGCTTAAGAAAATTTCAACAGCACTCAATTGATGTGTATCTAATTTATAAATATAATTTTAACAATTTTATATGTTGACTCTGAGAAGTCAAGAGTCTAGCTCACATTCACAGAAGACAGAGACCAGATCTGCCTCACGATGTCCTAATTGCACACCTCCCAAGCTAGGCTACTCATTAAGCTGAGACATCATCAACACGTCCATGGACCACAACAAGGGAAGTTACCACAGTGAAAACTAAAAGTGAAGGATATTTTCAACCAGAGGTATTTATGATTCCATACTTAGCAAAACCAGAGATAGTTGATTCCATCTTGGATTTGAGTTTTATGAAAATCTATGAGCATTTTCTTATCATTTGTTACCTTGAGATTCAGAATAACTACTTGTAATGTCCCCCAAATAGATGTTACAATTCTGAAACCTACAGATACATGCACGTCCTCCTTGTGCTGTGTGCTTACATTTTGGGGACACTGCCTAGTACAGATGGTTCCTGCTTTGCTCATGACATCCCACTCCCACATCCCAGAATGGTAGAAATACGGCACAGATTAATTAAGTTGTTGAATAAAAGAAATTAACTATAGCAAAGTAAAAGAATAAAATGAAAATAATATCAACTGACACTTATATAGGTACTATAATGCCAGGAACTATCATAAAGGTTCCGCAAATATTAACTTACTTATTAATCAACACAAACTTTATTGTAAGAACTGTTACCATCGCAATTTTACAAGTGAAGAAACTGAGGCACAAACAGATTAACTAAGCTGTCCAAGGCCAAGGAGTTAAAACCTAGGCAGCCCAGCCTGAGAGATTCTTTTCTTATTAACTCGATTATATATACAGTGCCAAGACTGTAGGAGAGGCCACTTAACTACCCCCTTGATATAAATGTCCACAACACTTCTTTTCCTGAAAACAGCCACCACTTCCACTGCTGTCATGGAGGGACTATAAAGTACAGAACACTGCTGAGAACATTATGTGTTACTTCATTGAATACTTTAAGTTGTTAACGTTATTTAGCAGATCAAATAAATGAGGTACAGAGAGGTTATTCAATTTGTCTAAGATCATATGGCCAGGAACTGGCTTAGTGAGAATTCAACTAACCTCTGAATACATGCAATGATTTCCTGGCCCTCCCCATACTTTCATTAGTATGTTATTTAGTTTCATCTCTTATACCAAAGTCACATGACATATTTATGTGACTCCAACTACATAGACACAGAGACAATAAGTAAGAAAGAGCCAAATTTAAGGAGTAAAATAGAGTGGGTGACCCATGTCCTGTCAAAGTGCAGAAACTCGTGAGAGTAGTGGAAAGGGATGGGCTCTACATACCCATGAGAAGGTAGCAGCTCACCACACTACTGAAACTTCAATTGATCAATACCTTAAGGAATTTTCAAAGCTAATATTGGTTATAAAAATATTTTGCTTTATGAAACTATGTTTTGAGCTCCACTACTCCACTGTGCAGGTGGCTACTGTGAACTAGCAAAGAACAGGGATTACAAGCAGGAATGAAAGGCAGGTCACAGCCTGGTTCTTCTTTGGTCCACTGCAGAGAGACATGAACACATGAAACAATGCTGAAAGTGGAAAAAACAGCACTGAGGTCTCATTTTGATACTGAACACAGGAAAGAAAAGCTAAGCATTTACACAAAAGGTGACAAGAACATATTTGTCTAGCAACTAGAGAATGTTTCATGTCAATTTTTTAGAACAACCTATAAGAGAAGTGTGGCTACAAATACCATCAAGGTAAAGAAACATTAAATTGTTAAAAAAAAAAAAAGTGATTTTTTGTATTCCTACCACTTACCAAAGGAAAACTGAGCAGACTTTATGTCACAGTGCTATGAATCAATTTTCCTGACCAAACATAAAAGTTGATTCAATATCTCCATCTTAAAACTCTCTATTATCATGACATTTCTTATACACTAAAAGACCTGATCATTTCCCTTTCCCTAAATATCACGAAGAAGTCAGATAACAAGTGAAGGTTGTACTCTGTAAGAAGAAGAGATTAGAGAGTAAATCACAGCAAAACACTTACAAATCAAGAGGGAAGAAGAAAAGCACTGGGAGAGATTAATGCACAAAGAACAATAAAAATAAAGAAATCTCTTGTGAAAAGAAGCAGTTGATGTTAACTTAATGGAGACAAAAATGAATTAGATCTACTTCAGTGACTGAGCTCAAGATGAGATAATTTTATAAAGTTTATAGAAAGTCACTTGAAAATTACACAACTTGTTGTTGCAGTCTACCTTCAGAGACAAGGAAAATAGAAGTTCTCCCTGAGGGAGCTGATCAAAAAATGCCTTTATAAACCCAATTGATGATTAACTAGAATATTATCCTTAGTTCTCATTTGGGCAGAAAAGTCACTTGAGAACTGATAATGTCTGTTGAGTTTCAGGGAAAGATTCTGACACAGAAACAGGTGAAAATGAAAATTTTAAAATACAGAGGGGTATTGGGAGTATATAAGGAATGGAAATGTGTTAAAAGAGTTGAGCCCTGAGCACAAGGTAGTGCAAGGAGAGCACAGGTGGCGCCAATTGTTTGGCAAGAACGGGACTCACTAGTGCATTCAGCAGCTGTTGCTGGACCAACAGTTACAGAAAGTGAACTCTGACTTAAGTGGAGGAAGAATGAGTTGGCTTACATTTGGGAGGGAGCTGAAACACCTCATCTTCCTTCTCAAATCTAAGCAAGTGTAAGAGTCACCTGGAGGACCTGAGGATGAGCATAACAGGATTCCAGGCAATGCTGCTGAATCAGCCACACTTCTGGGACCCCATGTGTCACATGAAAGCTGGGTTGTAGGAGCTGAGATCCCTGACAAGCGAGGCTACATTATGCAGCTTTGCTGCTGGATCTCACACAGGCTTTCCCAAGGTGTTTGGGAATACAGCCTCCTGGGGCACATTGTCCATAGATGATCCTTTCCAAGGGGAACCTCTGTAGAGTCTGACAGGCTTCTGACAGAAGACCAGCCTTAGTGTGGGGGAGTGCCCAAGGGGGCATGTATAGAAAGATGATGTCAAGTTTGATGTCCTCACAGAGACAGCAGGAAATGGGAAGAGCACTTAAAAAGAGACAAGAGAAGGAGTCAGGAGAAAGCCTAATGGGCAAAGAACAACAGGAAAGATGATTATCACAGGCCATAATAAAGTTCATTTCAGCATGAAGATGTTTAATCAGATTCACTTATAACACTGTCCCTTACAAGCGTATCACTTGTCTATGCTCACAGAGGAGGGCTTCTCACATAATTCGTGAAGGATCAATTTTTTAAACATTCCCTAATAGTCACTAACTGATACTCATAAAATATAGTAATATGTATTATTAAAAGCTTGATCTTCCATTTGTATAGCATGGTAATGGCAATTTACAATAAAAGTCTCTAAATGCTTATCTTCAGTCTCTGTACTTATCATAAATCTAAAACAAACTACTCATGGACTGGCAGTGGGTAACACATTGGCATCAGTCAATACCACACTTTGGGCACTACTACTCTAGATGATGGTGGGGAAAGGAGATCTCAGTCACATATGCTCAATTCACAAGAAAATTAGTGAACAAATCTATGTTCCAAGGAAACTCTACTTACAAAAACAGGCAAATTTGGCTGCAGAATATAATTTGCCTACATGGCCAGAGACCAAGGTTTCACAAACTCTTACATGTGTAGGAAACACCTGAGGTTCTTGAGAAAACTCTCAGAATCTGCAGTTTCTAGAGAAATTTGCATTCCTCTCAAGCTGAGATGAACACGAACTGTCCCATAGCTCACATTTTGAGTAATAAGGCTCCACAGATGATTCTTGTGAACACAGACCTTAGCACTCACCCTTGAGTATAAAAGATACTTTGATCTTTACTGAGCTTTAAACAGATTGAAGAGTAGACCACACCTGGCTTCCTCAATTATAAAGAGATGAATACAATAAAAGTGAATGAATGAATGAGGATAGCTCTGCTAGAACTGACAACATTAAATACTGGATGATTCAATGCTTTCTTGGTTAGCCTAGACTTGACAAACAGTTGGCGATCCCGAAATATTTGCTGACTGCTGGCTGGATACAGCACCAAGTTGTGTCAACTAGAGCATACAAAGCAAATCTAGGATGATGGTGGGGCATTAATTTCTGTCCCCAGTATTATGCACCATTTGATAAATGGTGCAACTGTCAATGGGTAGCCCTCTTAAGATTGTACCTGTATGGAAGAACTGAATCACAGAATGTGTTCCTTCAGTATGAGCTTTTCTTCATGTTTCTTTACTTCTATATTTTTTAGTTATCATATTTTTATTCTTCTCATCTGAATATAAAATACCTATTTTCTTTAGAATTTGGCTACCAAGGGTGGCATTTGAATAAACTATCTGGTGGTTTGGCTTAATGGAGAATTAGCTCCACTTCTAAAACCTGATCATAAGTCATAAAACACAGACAAATATCAGAAATCATAACCTAAGTACACTATACAGTGGGCATTTCTTCTCCTACCTGCTACCTAAATTCCAACAGTCTTGGGTCATAATGACATACTAAATTTTCTAAGTCACTTTCTTCTCTGAGAGAAATGCACTGCTTAAGATGAACAAGCAAGCAAAATCTAGAATGTCAAGGGTTAAAGCTCCAAGAGGATTATCTATTCACTGTTTATGATCCTAAGACCTCTGAGTATTAGAGCAGATACCTAAATGTTTGCTCAAAAAGACTTTACTGAGTTCTAATTGCAAAAAAGGGATGTGTCAAGAATGCTTACAGACAACGATTAATGAAAGAACAGATAAGCTGAAGAAAAATAATTAACTTGGATTTGTGCCAGCTGGCCCTTGGGAATGCTAATATGTATGTTGGATGTGCTCCATTTCATAAGACCTCAAAGGTGGTAAAAGAGCATCCTCAGGAGAGGGTGCTGGATATGCAGATAAAATATCCAGGAATGCTCAGAAAGGTCCTCTAATTGCAAGAGAGATGCCATCCAAATTAGGGTAAAGTTGCAGCATCAACTATTCAAATAGACAAACCTTTTTTCTTTATCTCTAAAAGTCTGTTAAGAAGTAAGCCATAATGCCATATTGCTTAGGAGAATCTGGCAAAGAAACAGTAAAATAAAGACAAGGGAAAGGAGGGAAGCTCCCAATGGGAGTAAATGCTGGGGAGACTGTCTCAAGGCTGGTATTCATGTCATGACCACAAACTTCAAGTTCAAATCATGTAACAGCTGTGACACTTCTGCAAGGTAAACTATCAGGAGTCTGCTTGAACAAATCTCTCAGAGATAACAAACTTCATGCATCCTCAAGCCCCCTTTCATTTTTATTTTTCAACCTAGCAAGTACAGTATTACCACTTAATACCCAGCATTATCTATTTGTTTCACATTATATATTTGTTTATTCATTAGCTTACTCATTATGGCCTATCTTCCCCCTCTGAAATGGGGGCCCCAGAAGAAAAGGACTCTATTTCATTCATGGGTTTATCCTTGGTGCCTAACAGAGTGTTCAGCATAAATGGATAGTTCACATATTCCTGCTGGGCTGATGATTCTGAATGGCTTTGTGCAGTTCAGTTATTCTGTGGTCTGGAGGACTCCTCTTGATTTCCAACATTCTGGGGACCCCCGTTACCCTTATAAAGTCAGTCTTAATGTGAGCTGAACCTTGACCTCATGGTTGACAACTGATTTGTTCCTATGACTCAGTTCCTGCCTTAATTACTTGCCTAGTATTTGAGTCTCCTTAGAACTAAGCTTCTGCATGCAATGAGCTTGGCCCCTGCACCCAGCCAGATGATGAGGGTATACTTTTTTTTTAGGCTACTTGTCAAGAGAATTCCTTAAAGGCTGTTTGGGAATTTCTTCCTATGCTATTGGCTCTTGTTAACTTATCTGCCAACATGCTGCTTTCAGGTAAGGCCCCTTTTACTATACAATTCTCCCTATATAACTATAATTTGCACATACTGCCTCTGCCTGGTAAATAGGACCTCATCTTACCTTTGTTAAAAACATCCTTTCCTCCTTTGCTTGCTTGCTTGACCTTGAAAGGAAAGGCTAGTTCTAGACTATGCTCCCTACCAAGCTGTCCCATTACATTACAGAGTCTTGCCAGACTCATATTACTGGCTTCCAGCCTGGGAATGGAATTGTTTCAGCAGGAAGACTTATTAACTTAGGATGCCTTTCCTCCTGGCTGAGAATATCCAGCTAGATGACTAATGTGGCCATAAAGAAATATGGACTGACAATACAAATTGTTTTGAAAAAACATTTTAAGGAGGCATAAGACACAAGGAAGTATACAACAAGAGTAGAATAAACCAAAAGATGAGCAAGGTGGGAAAAAGTTAAGAAAGAACTATACCTTAAGTTATTTTTAAAGAATATAGAATAAATTAAAAGTCTACTGATAAGGCTTCAAGAAGAATTTAAGAAGGGGCAAAGAAAGTAATATTTCTAAACAAATTTACAGAATTTGGAAAGTGAGGAAATACAAGAGATAATTAAGCTGTGAGTACTATAAATTGTAAACATCACATGGAAAAGAAAAGGGAGATCAGCACAGATTATTACTAAAGTGACACTGATGAGGGTTACAGACATTAAAGTGACACATTTTAGAAGTTCACATGGAATGTCTTGCTGCTTTACAAAGAGAATGTTTGGTGAGAATTCATATAAAAACTGTTTTTATGAGACCCTTTAGTAAAACAAATTTATTTCAGAATCCTAGCAAAAGAAAGCATGGAAAAATAAAGGTTTCTTTTCCTACCTACAGCAAGTCTCACTCTTGACTCTCTCTTCACCCCTCTGAACTGAACTGATAACTGAACAATCAGGGAGGAGCATTAGGCCGTGTTATGGTTTGCATCTAAATGTTCTCCAAATTTCTCACGTATTCACAGGTAGGGCTTTTGGAAGGTGATTGGATCTTGGGGGCTCTATACTTTTCAGTGGATTAATCCACTGATAAGTTCATAGTTAAATATGCTGTTAGGAGGTGGGGCCCTATTGGAAGAGGTAAGTCACTGGGGATGTGTCTCACTCTGGCTCTTCCCTGTCTTTCTCTTTTCTGGTTATCATAGGTTGAGCAGCTTTCCTTCTCCAGGCCTTTCTCCCATGCCATTTCTGCCTTGGGGCCAGCTGACCATGAACGGAACCCTCTGAAACTGAGTTAAAATTAACCTCTTTCTTAGTTTGTGAGTGTCAGATATTTTGTTGCAAAGATGAAAAAATCTAACAAGAGCCACCTCTGAAATTCTTAGGTAGTTCAACATCTAGGCAATTCTGAGTGGTTATTATCATACATTAATGAACAATTCACTATAAATCCTGATATAATTAAAACAAACCCAAATAAATAGGCCATTGAGGGACATGTATAAAATATTCAAGAAGTATCTAGCTTTGTCCTAGATTATAATGCTTTTTATTATTGTTACTGAAATAGTCTGTATGTACCACAATGCTTTTCATACTTGTTACTACTGTATTTGATGGTTAACTGTACTGTACTCTGCTGTAAGAAATTTTAGCTGTCAGTTTTCTTTAAATAACATTTTAAATAACATGGTGCCTTTCAGCTGGCTGGTATTTAATACTGCTAAAAACAATGATGGTCACAGAGGTCAATCAATAATAATATTGGGAATATGTTTATCATGTAATAATAGATAATCCTGAAAGAAAATCCCAACAAAATTATAATAGTGGTTATATTATGGGAATAAAATCAGAAATTTTTTTATCTCATACGTTTAGTAGGAACTGTAAATCTATAAAAGACAATGACCTTTAAATACACACACACACACACACACACACACACACATATATAAAAGTATGAAATAAAGGGATGAAAATTTTTAAGAAAATAATTCTTAACTGAAAAGTAAAAAGCTAAGTAAAATTTCCTCAAACTTCACTCAATCCAAAGGTATGAGGAGAAGATGTCTAAAAGCATTATGGACACATTTTGCATTCAGGCTCAGAGTTCCTATCTTTTCATAAAAAGAAAAAATGGAGTCTCTATATCATAACATCTCTGAAGGCTACAATACTTATCCAAAACACTGTACAGGCAATTCTCATTATCCACAGTACATATGATCTACAAATGCTCATTTAGTGAATAATGAATCATTGCTCTTAGGTGAAATACAGGGCCAGGTTCCTCTGAGCTTCTAGTCACAACTTGTTTGTCAACTCATCATTTCATGACCTTGTTTTATGTGTTTCTGTTTAAGCATACCTTAATACATTTTGTTAACTCATTGACATTGAGCTCAAAACCAACAGCAGTAGAACTCTTGCCTGAAAAAAAGCTTACCCAACACTTGTATTTTCTCAGTAAAGCACCATCATGGCATTCTTCTGCTTAGAAACACTAGACTGCACTTCGACACTATGCTTGTATGCCAACAATAAAATCACACATACCCATGAAAAGACAAAAATGTGTAAAATAAGGCACTATAGAGACTATGAAAAAGGATATTTGTTTACTCTAACAAAGCAGAACAAGAAGGTAGAGAATTGCCTTGTTGATCTCTGCTGGGAATGTGTGCCTAGGTAGAATTTTTCACCACTCCTTGCACTTCTTTGAATGGCCTTAACAGTGCTATGGAGTTATAAATAATTTTGGAGTTACAAATAAATTTTACTACACAGACTACTTTCTAAACATGGAACCAGTGAATAATGAGGATTAACTGTACTAAGAACACTAGGAGAAAAACATTAATGTTACCTTACTATGAAATTTCTTCAATACTTCTAAAAACATTCCTTGGAAATAACAAATAATCTTATTACTAACTAGAGGAACATGCCATTTCAAATCACAATATTCATCATGCCTTAAATCAGATTTAGAGAAATGTTCCTTTAGTGGAAAGACTTGGGAAGAATACCATCTTCTGTCTTGAGATTCTAAAACAGTATGCTGGTTCATTAAAAAAAATTAAATTAAATTACTAAAGGTTTCATAAGAAACTGAAAATAATTATAAAAATAATGTGCATGAAGTATCTCAATATATGCTACATAAAATAGTATTTTAGGTACATATAATCTATTATGAGACATCAAATATTTGCCTAAAAGGTGAGAAATAGAATGAAAAAGGAGTGACATATATAAAAATGGCCTATTCCTTCAAACCTGCACCCTTGTATTAAAAATCATATGAAAAGGAATGACATAACAATGAACTCTTGCTCAGAAATGGACCAAACACATGAATAGACAGGTCATAACAGAAGCAATAAAAATGCAGAATAAAAGAAAAATAATCACTTTGGCAAAGAATAACAGTAATGATGGCCAATACTAATGATGGAAAGTGGACACTCTTCTTATTGGTGACAACCCTCTACAGTCCTCAACTAGCACTGAGATAATTAAGAAGTAAGTATGGAAACCTTAAAATCTCATGTACTTTGTAACTCCTGTCTTTCTAGGACTTTATCTAAAATGAGTAATCTAAACTGATCTAAGTGATAAGTAAAAGGAGCTTTGAAAAGTAACAAAACAAACTAAGTTAAATTGTATAACCACACAAGCTACTAAAAATGTTGGAGAGAGCAGTACAAGAACAGAAAAAAACAAACAATGAAAAAACACTGTATAATATATGATACTAGTTCTCTCAAAATTATGTA
The DNA here is from genome assembly GCF_000247695.1 of Heterocephalus glaber. The sequence continues at coordinate 1,910,606 of NW_004624773.1, forward strand.
TTCATTTTTCAAAAGATATATATGTAATCTGATCCACTTTTATATACTTTTCTACATTTCTATTCTCATTTAATAATTGTAGAAAAGGGGATATTGCTTATAAAATATTCTAAAACAAAGAAAAATGACTAGCAAATCACTGAATCAAGCCAATTTCTTAGCCGAGCCATATGTACATGTTGTTCATTTCAGAACAAGACAATCTTTCCTAATTCCTAATTCCCTGGCAGTGACCGAAGCATGTTGCACAGTTATCTTCAGCCTCTGAATCCTTGAGGGCTCATCCCAATGGACCACAACTAACCTTCACGGCATAGTAGACAATCAGAGACTTTCAGATTCATTTGTGTGTCTGAAACACAAGTTTCTAGCCTTATCCTTTGGGATAATTTTCAAAATAATACCTGAAAAATAAGAACAGTGATATTTTCAGATGTCTTGGGATTATGTTATCCAAGACTCAGAATTCCTGAGATTATTCCTGGCCATGATTTGATTGTCTTGCTAGAAAATGCTCTATTTTCTTTCTTTTTTTTTTTAATGCTCTATTTTCTAAAGGCTGCATTCAACCATTTTTTTTTCTCAATTCAATAACACTTTAAAAACTCCAAACCTTAGCCTTTCTATTAATGATGTATTTCCATTCCATTTGACAGTATAATTTGATTAGTGGGGCATTTCTCTTTAATAGTCTAGAAAGGCTTTTACATATATGATTCATAATCAATTACTGAGCAGGTGGGACTAATGACAAAGTCTGTCAAATTCTTTAAATCACTTATGATGAAACAAAATAAGGCTCATTAAGATCTGAATTTTGTGAAGCAGAGTAGAGAGCACAACCTTATTCTTGATTGTTTCTGAAAGTATGTCAGCAAGGAGCATGAAAATAGATTTAGAGTGTTCCATTAGGGATGTTTTGAAAATGCAGTAGCTATCAGACACACCAATTGTGTGTGAGACAGGAACCGAATGCTAGGACTTAGCTATTATTGAGAAGTATTGGCAGGTAATATGGAACAAGCATGAGGTGGGCATGGAGAGGTAGCCATTCTTGGAAATTTTAATCAACTGGACATCTGGAAAAGAAATACAAAATCTATACTTACAAATTCACAGCAGCAGGGAAACCACTTAACAAGTGAAGAAAAAGAGGCCAAGGCTGACAGGTTTTGGATTCACTAGCTTATGTAGAGTGGTGGTCCTTAATAAGGGGCCATTCCTTCCTGATCTGATCACAACATACTGGATACATGTAGTGAAGCATCATAATGTACCCTATAAATATGATTATATGTATCAATTTAAAATGAAAACATGCTTTAAAATAAAAAAGGCTCTTCTGAGTGGAAGAGGAGACTAACGAATGTGCTACAAATTCATAAACATACAATCAATTTTATTCTTCTTAGACTAGACTATCAGATAGACTATCACAACAAAGAATGGCTGCCTGGACTTCTAATTTTTTCAACTCTATATGAAATTAAAATGTGTTTTCAAGCAGGTCTGTAAGATTAAGAATGTGAGGTAGTCATTTGAAAAATAATGCTCTTGTTGTATGAAGTGTTGATACTATATTTGAAAATAAACTCCTACAAGAACTCCATCACCCCAGAAAGTAAATGTTCATTTGCAGACAAGGTATTTCAGCAAATACATGCAGGATGCAGGAAAATGGGTTCTGCTTTGTTAAAATAAATTAAAACAGAGGTTGGACCTGAAAAACATCGGGTCACACAAAGCCAGTAAGGCCTCACTAGAGACCTAAACCTTGTCTAATTTCCTTAACTTGAGCTAAAGCCACCAAATAATTTATAGCTAAGAATTTCCATCAGGAGAGATCAAATAAGGGAACTGTATGACTGCCATCAATCAAATATTTTCTTTGCTGTATTCCAGCATTCATACTTGAAAAACTTTCTCTTTACATTCCTTTAGTGGAGCCCCAGATTCTGGTCTGTAGCTGCCTCGTTCATGAATTGCTGTTTGTCCAAATAAACTTTAAATTGTGAAGATACTTTGGTTTGTCTTGAAATAGCTCCATGGTTCTGATATAAATATGAATTCAGATAAAAAGATATTCTGGTTTGTATTTAAAAATACTCTAATTGTACAATAATTTAAAAAGGAGATATAAGAATCCGAAAATACATTAAAACAAAGTATTATTTGCATAAACCTCATACTGTAAACATGGTGTGTGATTTCACTTATCTGGTCTCAAATTCTAAAGACTCTGAAGCATATACCATAGAGCTATAAGGGCTAACCTCTTCTCCAATTTAAACCAAATGATATTCTGTGGTGCTTTCAAACTTGAACTTAATTCCTTCTTTATTAAATTGTATTTTTGGCTGTCTATTTAGGGAATTATTTCAAGAGACTGAGTCATTTCAACTTTCCATCAATTTCAGAACAATACATGTAGTAACACTGAACATCAGTGAACCTGTTCCAGACACCTGCCATTTCTGTGGTGTACATTTAATCTAAATCTAAGTTGTAGAAATGATAAAGAATTAAGTACTCAATATTTTAGACTTATGCTATTATAAAATGTTTCTAAGCAGAAGAAATCAAGAATTGCTGTATGTGAAGTGATAAATATGTTAATTACCTTGATTGTAGTAGTCATTTCATAACATTCATATTATCACCAAACATGCTTAATATTCATTAAATGTCAATTATACTCAATGAAAAAGTGCAAAAAATATTAAACATTCAATAAAATATACCATAAACTGTAGTTTTCACTATGCAAAAAAAATGTTTGCTGAGCTAACAATGCTTTGGGATATTATTTTCATATCTTTTATTTACCAATGACTCAATAGAATTTTAAAGAGTATATCCAAATGACAAATGAATATATGAATACATGAAATATGCTCAACCTCATTAGTTATGAAGGAAAGGCAGTAAAACACAATGAGACACTGCCACACATTTACTGGGATGACTAAGATTAAACAGTGACCCACACAAGAAGTGAAGTGAAAAGCAGGAAGCACAAATGAGAAAACAGTGTAAGATTCCAATTATATTAAGTTAAAAACAGATGAAAACAAATCTATGTTATTAGAAATTAGGTCAGTGATTGCCTTTGGGAAGAAAGAATAGTGGAAGGATGTGCCAATATCTAGGATGCTGGTCTTGTTTCATTTATTGAACTAATTGAAAGTTACATGGGTATGTTCACTACATGATGCTGTTCTGTATATGTCTTACATGGAAAAGGTTCTTAAACTTTAAAAATGATACTGCCATATAAAATTATTGTCCCTTTAAATGGGAAACCTGTGTATAAGTGATTCAATTCATTAACTAAACAAGCCACTGAGGAGAATACAATTATTACCACTTTGTAAACGAGAGGAAAGCAAGGCACATACAAGTTAAATAATATGCCCAGGGTACTACAGCCCTAAGTGGTAAGGACAGGCTCCTGAGCCTCACTGAGAATCCTTTCATCCTTACAATAATTCAGTGGTTAGGTAGCATATTTCTTTATGGGTATCTAACAGGCTCTAAAAACATGACTCTAAGTTGTATGTAAACCAGGAAGTCCAGTCAAATCCAGCAGGGTACCTTCCTTAACACCACTCATTTACTATTGCTTTTCAAAATCAGGCCTCCAAGAGGCAACAGATTTGCTTTGACTTTAGCTAACAGGGTAGAGGGTATTGGTGGGATGCATGCCAATTGCTTCCCTTTTTTATTAATGTGCACAAAATGTTTTACATAGTCCTGATATTTTTGTACTAATTTTTTACATCTCTGGAATTCTATGCTCAAAATTAAAAATGCAAGCCCAAGCATTATTTAAAAAAACAAAAACCCAAGGATAAGAGTCTATGTAGTGTTTTTCCTTTAAGTGTGTTCAAATTCCTAACAGACTACTAAAAACCATACTTATTTCTTGTTTTATGCCATTTTTACTCCCTATGAGTTTAAGAATGTTAGTGTTTATAGAATTCTGTAAATCAAAATGAAGTAGATCAGATCTGTTCTACCATCAGCAGAACAAACTTTATTACCTTTCTCTCATATCAAGGCCAGCTGGAAAATAAGAGAGTTACAAAATATTTCATGATATACTTCATGTGAGTCCAGTTTAGTAAGTGAGCTATCTTGCAAAGACCCTCATTTTAGTGTGGTAGATGAACTGTTTTATATATTATACACAAGTAAGAAAGAAGTTCATTGTAAAGATGTTTTGGTTAGATTCAAATGAAAATCAGCATTTGGGCTTCATAGGCATTCAAAAGAAATACAAATTTCAGCTTTTTGATTGACATGAGTGGAAATATGTATCAGTATGAAATATTATTCTTGAATGATGCTGTATTTCTTACTTGATCAACAGAATTATGTTCTATACATGACAAACAAATGGTTGTTAGTATCAGTTGATTTAAGTTTACCACTAACAGGCCTTTTGTAATTTTGAGTTTCAGTGTATTCAACTAATTCTTATCTTTAACCAGAAAATCAATACCTTTTACATAATTAGCTTTGGGCTCTTGGGAAACTCGACCTCTGGGCAGGTAGACAGGGTTCAACTTTATATAATTACTGCCAGAACTACAAGCAGATTCCATGCAAAACCAAATCAACTCATCTAAACTATTTTTTAGACTGTGTGCTTTGAATTGTGTGAAACAATGCCAGAATTGAAAATACCCGTTACATTTTCATGGTTTTTAACTGGCTATGAAATTTCAAGATCTGGAAAATGTACTGTGAGATGAGCTATGCATTCATTTTCCTGATATAGCAAGAAAAAATAACTCCCACATACCTTTATCTACCCAAATGACAGCCAATCTCAAAAAAGTTTAAATACTCCAAGCACTGGAAAATATTCCATAACGTAAGGCCAAAAGTTCTGAAGTGGATGTTTAAAAAACAATAACAAAAATGGCTCTGCAAGTGATTTTTCACCCCACTGCAGCCTGTACTTTTACGGAATTAAAATTCAAGATCAACCACTAAGAAAAGATATTTCAAAGAAAACCCTATGCCTGTCATGGCAGACTTACTCCCTTGGTGACGCTCTATTATTGTCACTGAATTTCAGCAGATGCTCAAAGTTAAGTATTTTATTGGAGTCACCTGTCCTGTGGGCAGTTTGTAGTTCAAGCAGCCAGAGAAGTTGTGTGTCATGTCCATGATATTTACAGATTTCAATTAGTTTGGGAATCTCTAGGAGGAAAATGATTCTTCCCTTAGAGAGAAGTAGGAAGAAAGGATAAATGAATTAATAAATGATGTGGGAGCAACTGATAATGGTTCTACCTAACAGATGAAATGTGCTTATGTAAAGAAAAAATCTTCTGCATATACATTTTTTCATGGCTGAAGATAAGAAGCCAATAATGCATTATCATTTATTGTGTAAATCAGAATAAAAGAGCGTAAACATAAGGTAAGTCACATTTAGATAACAAAAACTCATAAGAAAACAGACAGGGAGGCATACTACCAACATAGAACAAAATTTTATGCATGTGAAACAAAATAGACTATTGTCAGTAAATTCACTAGTGGACAGCTTCCACATTAAGTTCAGACTATATTTCGGGGGGTGGCAACTCTGGTATAATATTCATTCATGTTTTTCTGGACGATGGTTCAGATTTCCCATGTCTTCAAATATTTTAGTAACCAAGAAAAATTTTTATACACTGTAACATTGACTCTCAGAGTTTAGTATCAAATTCCTTTGGCACATATCTACCTCACAAGTATGTCAAAAAAAATTAAATGCAAACCATGTACAACAACTTTTTGAAAAACTGTAGATTTTCTATGTAATAAGCATCCATTTAAACCTTGTTATCACAGACAACTGAGCAAATGGAATTGAAACAAAGCAAACTGGTATTTAACTTGGTCACTAAACTAACTGATCAAATATTTCCTGAATGCCTATAATGTACTTACCATGAGTATGGTGGCTACATTTTAATTAAGAAAAAAAGATGTCTATGAAGCAACAATGGAAAATATCAAACTGTACAGTTATTTACTACTTAGTGCATATGTTACAAACTGCAATGACCAAAGATGAAAATTAAAAGGCATACAGAAGCAGGTGAAGCCATTATTTCATTCATATATTATATACAGTAACAGATGATCCTAAAATCTAAAATTTTCCAGTTTTATAGTAATACCTTTAGCATTGTTATGGGAAGAATGTGAGGCTGAGTCCTCTCTAACTCAAGTAAACATAGGACTGTAAAGTACTCAAGTTACATTTCTTGCCAACCAATGCTTCATTGTTTGACAAATTTTTTTCCACCTCCCAAGACTTTGTAAGCACAGCTTCTGAAATGAGAACTTGGTGGTTGTTTAAAAGCCTTTCAACTAAGACAAGGGTTATATCACCACGTACTACAAGTGCAGATGGCAGGATTTCTACCTAGGGCTGCGAAACACCATGTGTCAGTTTATTTATTCTCAGCAGTAGGACACAGGCAGCTCTAAATGGTGAGAAATCAGAACACAGCCAATCTCCCTACAAAAAGAGACTTTACCTTAGGATCAGATGTGAGCAACTTGAATGCTTGATATACTTGAGATTCCCTTACACCGCCTCCCAGATCCAAGAAGTTGGCTGGCTTCCCACCATTTAGGAAAATGATGTCACAAGTAGCCATGGCCAGTCCTGCACCATTAACTATGAAATGCAAACAGCACACAAGACAAGGTAAACTTAGCAGCAGCAAGGGGTACATAAACATTTTCCCTCTCCAGTATCACCAAGAGAGAGCCTTATTATTCCCAGGCCAATTTCTACCCTGATTGGAATTCAGTTCAACCAGGTAAGTGCATATATTTTTATGATAAAGCATCAAGGAAATGTGCATACAAAGAATAAGCAACAAAAAAATGGAAAGGAGAAAGATGTAGGGATGTTAAATCAATCTAGGAAACAAAAAGAAAAGAAGAGTTAAGGAACTAAACAATTTGGACTAGCAGTACAGAGCAAGTTTTAGGTGCTGGAAAGCCTAAGTTTAAGAGAATTTGAAATGGAAGGAAAAGGCTATGAGAAGTTGCTAGGACTTTAAGAGACATCAGCAAAAAGTAGAATTTTAAAATGTTTTTGCTTGCTGAAAATATGCACCTTTGAATGTGGCATCCCTCTGGGATTGAACCACAGACCTTCAGTAGGTCTCCATACTATTTTGTACTTAGTGCAACTCTGTACATTTATAAGATGTTATCCAGATAAACTCAGAAAACAAATGAACCAATGATAGCACCAAAGTCAATATCCCTACCCTTTCTTCCTCTTTAATGTAAGAAATGTTTATTAGCAGCCCAATTATGAAAACTAGAACCAAAAAATACCAACATCTTTACAGTTTTTCTTAAATCAAATATGGAGGTTTAAAATTGAAATTCTCGTTTTCTAGAGCTAATATTTATCGATCACTTGTACTCCTTTTGCTTAATTATACAGAATTACTTTCCTCGGCTTGGAAGACCAAAAAACTCTCCTTAACACAGAAGAAATTCTCTAGGTTGCATTTCTCAGACAAGTCTATGAGCTGTGAGTAAATTAATTATGTCTAGACCAAGTAAAATAAAAAAGGCTTACATAAGATCTTAAAGAAATGTGAAACATGTTAATCATAATTTCTGAAAATGCTTCTTGGTCAAATCATGTATAGTCTGACAGAGGCTACAAAGAATCTGAATTTAATTTGTTCTAAACACATCATTATATTTTTTCCCTTCCTAATGCCTACAAATATTGAGACTGCATTAGCATATCTGGATCAGAATGATGTGTGAGATCTGGTACATTACAGTTATTGCTCCAATACAAAGCAAGAGCTTTTGGCATCATTTGTAATTGGATGTTATTTTCTATTGTATTGAACAGCAAACTATTGGATGAGGTCTCTTCTGTTCTGAATAAATGATACTATTGGCTTAATGCATAACAAATCTTTTTCATTTTAATTCCATTAAGATGAAGACCTTAGTTTCCAGTGAATGAATTAGTTCTAGCAGAAATACAGTCTTATGCAATTAAGTTGGAAGCATATAAATCTCAGCACTATAAGCTGTGGACAATAACTGAAATTGTATTGCCTCTACAGACTCATTCTTGGCTGAATAAGCCATTTTCACAAACTTAGATGAGTATGATGGAATCAACTGTTTTATTAATAAACCGGTGTAATGAATGAAGTATTTTTTCATTTGCACTATAAAATCTGAAATGTTAGTAAAATGATTAAAGTTTATTCCCCTTCTTCATCTGAAAAAGCAATTTTGTTTTAAACTCAAATTTCACAATAGTTCCTATCACATTAACACTGACTTGCATGGTAAAGATTCTGAGATTTACTAAGCAAAGTTTAACTGAGATGTGTTAAATGAGTGGTTGTCAATTGGGGTAATTCTATGTATCACAGACATTTGGAGACTTGTTTTATTTTCAAAACTGGTGGCTGTTAGTATCATCCAGAGGCCAGGAATACTACTAAATATAATGGCTGGGACAGCCTCCTACAGCAAAGGATTATCCCAGCTAACATCTCAATAATACCAGAGTAGAGAAACTGCTTTCAACCAGTGACCACTGATAAAAATGAACTTTGAGAAGAAACTAGACTATTTTCTAAAACTATTCAGCTACAACACTCTGTTTACTTGCTACTCTTAAACAGCATTTCAGTAATCACGTTGATAAATTCTATAAAAACTCTTTTAATATAAATGCTTACCAAAGCAGGCAATGTTCCCATCTAGTCCTATGTATTTTAGATCATATCTGGCAGCTTCATTTTCAATGGGTTCATTCTCTGATTTGTCATCCATAGCAAATATCTCCTTTTGTCGGAATTCAGCATTGTCATCAAAGTTTATCTTGGCATCAAAGCAGACAACTAAATAAACAAACAAACAAACAAAAAGGAACATAGCTGAATATCTCTTTTAATTAAGTTCTGCAGTATGGCAGGCACAAGGGAAAGGCCAGATATTTCAATTCTCATGGTATAGGGAGGAGAAACTGTTGTGGTTTTCTTGACCTTTGAACTTCAGAGTTAGAGAGACAAATATAACATGGCTCCTATTCTCAAGAGCATAGTTACTTATACCTTTTGGCTTGTGTTCACAATAATAGCATCAGAAGTTGTCATTACCCACAATAAAAGCTGCAGATTGGCATAATTACATATAGCTTTGATTGGCTATTGTTACCATATTCCTTATTTTTAGTATTTAACTACTGACTATTGCTTTTCCTTTCTATGTAAAAGAGGCATTAACACCAATCCTTTTATCCTCTTCTGTCCTTCTGAAGTCCCAACGTGAAATTTTATCAGCATCCTCATAATATTTTAAGAAAATAGAATGTTGTGCCAGAATCCATGTTTTTTTTTTAAATCCTTAACTCTGCAACATTTCTTATTTAAAATATTTTTAAAATAAAGCTTTAATATACTTAAAGTGTACAACATGTTTTGATATACATATTTTGGAAGCAATACTATAGTGAGGCAAATCAACATTTTTACCTGCTTCTCAGTTTCTTTTCTTGTCCTTTTTCTTTTTCTCTTTCTCATCCTCCCTCCCTTCCTCCATTCCTCTCTCCCTCCCTTGAGCATTTGAAATCTATCCTTTCAGCAATCTTCAATATGCATTACTAATTCTGTAACCTTGTTAAAAACAAACAAACAAACAAACTAGCTTATCCATGGGCTTTGGTTTTTTATTTCAAAACAATGAAAATAAATCCCTAGTCTACTAATTTACATGATTAGGAATTTGCTAAAATTATAGCCATTTCTTCAATTTGTACAGATCTATCTTATGATTTCTTTGATTCAAGTTATAAAACACTAAGAGACCAAGACTACTTGGTTAGATGCTAAGGTACCAGGCACCTAGAGCTATGGTGCCCACCCATGCTGCTAGTGAGACTCATAACATTTACTGGTGGGGCCCCAGATCCAGCAAAACACATCCCACAAAAGGGATTTAAAGGAGCTCTTCTACAAGGACTGAGGAAATGACAGCAAGGGGGAGACTGGTTATGCTCATATACGGATTCCAGCCCATCTTATGGTCTCCCTTAAAATAGAAACTGGTGCTCCGTGATGCCATGCCATGGTGATATTCCTTTATTTAACTTGAGATATTAATAGGCAGGTATTTTTGACCAAGATTTGTAAGGTTTTCCTGTTGACAAACATCAAACTGGAAAACAATCACCTTGGATTAACAGCTCACTGAAAAGTAATGGCCATAATCTGCTAATTCTACTTGCTTCCTAAAAAAAGAAAACATTGCTGCATTCCTGTCTAGGTAGAGCATTCTCTAAACTTTTCCCTAAGAAAGGACTCAAATATTTTGCTATAAATCTGCATAGAACACTTACATATTAACATTTAAGAAGACTTGCCATAAATAGAAATCCAGACCACAAATTACTTTTAAACACTCACTGACTGACAAGAATCTTATTTGTAAACTAATCTTAGCTTGAGTCCTTAGTCTTGCCACAAAATGCCCAACCACTCTACCCACACACTGTGAATACATGGAGTGAATAAGTAATTACTTTCCAGAATAATGAAATCATAATGATGGAATCCTACAATTATCAAAGGAACTGACCAATGTTCTCTGCTTGCTACGATGGCATTTTCTCAGCAGTTAATGACCGGTATAATAATCAATAGAAAGGCAACTTCATTTTTGGCTTCCCACTAGGTTTATAAATACATTCTAATTAATTTATTAGTAATTTTAGCTCTCCATTACTCACTGGCAAGAGCACTTGTAACTGACACCTTCAAAATGAATGGGCAAAGGCTATCAAATTGACTTTCTAAGTGAAGAGTTTCAAATAAAAGAATTCTTGGTCAAGATCAATAAACCAGTAAATCAAAATAGTTCCATGTTAATCTTTGCCCCTCACAAAGACTACAGTTACAAGCTGCTTGAGAGAGAGGGTAATTAATGGATATGTATGCAAAGTTCAGAAAGCAGTCTCTACTAAATGCTTGCAAAGCCCAGTTTTCAAAAGATGCTTTCATGCCATAAGATGTATATGCCAAAAAACAGAAATGAGTTTGTTATTTGGTGACACCTTGACAGAACCCGACAATTAACACAAGAGTAGGAAGAGGGTGACTGTGGGAAAAAGGGATGTGTATCTATGATGGTTCCTTGCTAACTCTTCTCTCTCTATAGAGAAAACTGAAAAACACAGATCAATGTATGTAACTCTTACGAGCTTTGGGAAGACAAAAATATTGCATAAAAGTGAAGTTAAGGAAGGAGACCTATGAGTTAAGAAAAGTGGTCTAAAAACCAAACTACTACCTTCAAGGCCCCAATTTTTAGAGTAGGGAAGAAGAAAAAGCACTTTTAAAGGCACTAGGGATTTTCTTAGATGCATATTTATTATAGTTGCTTAATATTTTAGTCTGATATTGCAATTTATAATAAAAATATTTATTTTGGCTTTCATCTTTAACTCTTCAGATAGAGATCCTAAAACTTTACATGTCCTGAGCATTAAGAGTACTAGATAAATCTTTTGCTCTAATATTTTGATTTCAGTTGTGATTTCTGACAAAGAACTCTTAATCCCTTATAATTTCCGCAGAGATAAGAGAATGTTTTATTCTGATGAGGTGACTCTTGGTGGGCTCCTGAATGAGGGCTGATCACCTGACAGAAAGTTATGGTTAGAAGCTTAGAACCCCTGTCCTCTAGGAAGTGGAGAGGGTACTAAGAATGAATTAACAAGGGCCGGGGATTTAGCTCAGTGGTTCCACCACCTGCCTTGCAAGTGCAAGGACTCGAGTTCAATCCCTGGTACCAAAAGAAAATAATGAATGAGTTAACAATGGATCATTTCTATGTTGACAAAGTCTTCATCAGAATCCCTGAACAACAGTATTCAAACAAGTTCCAGGATACTGAACACATGAAGGCACTGGAAGGCTGGCTTGCCTGGAGAAGGCATAGAATTCCCCTGTCCCTTCTCATATACCTGATTTGGCCATTCATTTCTATACTTTATTTTTTAAAATAAATTTTAATTTATCCCATTCCTCCCCTCAAGGCACCCCCCCCATGTACAAAAGCTTTGTTTCTATTTTTTCCTTCTATTTTCACTTTTTTTTCTTATGTCTCCCTTCCTTTCTCCCTTCCTCCTCCCTTGTTCCCCTTCTCATTTAAACACTTTCTTCCCATTTCTCAACATCCATTTTCATTTCAATCCTTATTTCCACATTCAGTTTTTCACACCTGAGAAACAATGCAGTATTTAAATATGTATTTCACTTAGGACTATGGTCTCAAGGTCCATCCATTTAGCTATAAATGTCTGAAGCTCATCTTTCTTTATGGCAGAGTAGTACTCTATTATATTAAAAAAACCAAAACCACATTTTCTCTATCCACTCATCAGTTGATGGGCATTTGGGCTGTTTCCAAGATTTAGCTATTACAAACTGTGCTACTATAAACATGGGTGTGCATACATCCTGTGGTATGATGCTTTTAATTCTTTTGGGAAGATACCAAGAAGAAGTATAGCTGGGTCAAATGGAACCTCTAGTTTTAGTTTTTTTTGAGAGATCTCCACACTGATTTTCCCAGTGGTTATACCAGTCTACACTCTCACCAACAGTGGAGAAGGGTTCCTTTTACCCCACAGCCGCTCCAGCATTTGTTATTGGTTGATTTCTTGATAGCAGTCATTCTTCCTGGAGTGAGATGGAATCTCAGCATTGTTTTAATTTGCATTTCACGAATGACCAGTGATGCTGAACATTTTTTCATATATTTATTTGCTGTTTCTAATTCTTCATCTGAGAAGTGTCTTTTCATTTCAGATGCCCATTTTTAGATTGGGTCTTTAAATTTGGGGGGGGGGTTCTGATTTTTTTGAGTTCTTTGTATATTCTAGATAATAGTCTTTTATCTGATGAATAGCTGGTAAAAAATTTTTCCCATGCTGTGAGTTGTCTGTTCACTTTGTTGATGGTTTCTCTTGCTGTGCAAAAGCTTTTTAATAAGATGAGGTCCCAATTGTTGATTCTTTGTAGTATTTCCAGTGTGGTCTAGGTTTTGTTCATGAAGTCTTTGGCTACTCCTATGTCCTCAAGTGTTCTACCCATTCTCTCTTCAAGGAGATTTAGTGTTTCTGTTTTAATAGTTAGATCTTGAACCCATTTTGATTTTAGGTTAGAGTGTAGTGAAAGATATGGGTCTAATTTTAATTTTGGGCATGTGGAAAGCCAGTTTTTCCAGCACCATTTATTAAGGAAGCTATCTTTCTTCCAGTGAAGGTGTTTGGCTCCTTTGTCAAAGATAAGGTGGTTGAGTATGTCTGCAGTTGTTTCTGTATCCTCTAGTCTGTTCTATTGATCTTCCAGTCTATTTGCCAGTACCATGCTGTTTTTATCATAGTAGCTTTGTAGTATAATTTAAAGTCAGAGATTGTGATATCCCCTGCCTTGCCTTTGTGGCCCAGAATTGCCTTTGCTATTCTAGGGTCTCTTCTGGTTCCAAACGAACTTTAGGATTTTTTTTTCTAATTCTGTGACATATACTGTTGGAATTATGATTGGGATTGGACTGAATCTGTATAACAATTTTGGAAGTATGGCCATTTTCACTATATTGGTTCTTCCTATCCAAGAAAAAGGGGATATCTTTTCATTGTCTGATCTCTTCTTCAATCTCCTTTTTCAGTGTACTGTAGTTTTCAATTTAGAGGTCTTTTACCTCCTTTGTTAGATTGATTCCTAGGTCTGCCTGCCTTTCTTTCTTTCTTTCTTTCTTTCTTTCTTTCTTTCTTTTTCTTTTTTTGGATGCTACTATGAAAGGTGTTTCTCTAATTTCTCTCTCCGGGAGTCTGTTATTTGTGTACAGGAAGGCTATTGATTTTTTCAGTGTTGACTTTGTATCCAGCTACACCACTGAATTTGGTTATCAAATCTAGAAGTCTTCTCATGGAGACTTTCGAGTCTTCTATGTAGTGTATCATGTCATCAGTAAATAATGGTAATTTAACTTCTTCCTTTCCTATCCTTATTCGTTTTATTTCTTTCTCTTGTCTAATTGCTCTGGTGTTTCCAGAACTATATTGAACAAGAGTGGTGACAGTGTACAACCTTGTCTTGTTCCTGATTTTAGAGTGAAAGCTTTCATTTCTATCCTTTAAATGAGCTTTTATAGTCAGTGGCAATAGTTAAGAAAGTGTTTCCCTAAGTTCTAGCAAATAATAAAGGACACTTTGTGAACTCCCAATTTATAACTGGTTGGGTTGGTCAGAAGTACCAGAGACTTAGGGCATTTTTGTATGACTGAGCCCTCAACAGGTGGGATCTGACTCTAATTACAAGTATAGTGTACAAGCTGAATTGACTCACAGGATACTTAGCTGTTCTCAGAGAACTGGTCAGTAAGGGAAAAACACAACTAGTCACAGAAATGTTGTGCTGAGAGTCTCTAGTATGAGAAAACACTTCCTTTACTTTTTTCCTATTACACAAAATTCAGGAAGGCTTTTCTGCCTTACTGCTGCAGTCTATAATGGTGCATCGTTTAAATGCCTTTCCTTGAACTTGACCACTTAATATGGATTCTGGCATCAAAACATTTGGGTATGAATTACATCTCTGGCACTTCCTAACCAGCTAGTCTGGGCATATAACTTCTCTTAAACCTAGTGACCTTCTCTATAAATTGGGGGTCAAAGTATCTTTCTATTGTATGGAATTGATGGAAGGACAGACTGTTTGCAAAGCACTGAAGCCTCATGGAGAGGAGGCATTCACAGGTTATTACTATTACCATCAACATTCTCCTGCATACATGTGCTTGTTTCATACTTAGAGCTGTCCATTATTACAGCTCAGTCTGTGGAACTCTCTTCCTATTACTAAAAATTACCTGTGGTTTCTCTCATTCCCTTAATAATGTTAGACTTTTGTTTAGACTAAATATTAATGAATATCTACAGGAATTTTTATAAATACAGATTTACCTCTGGTATTCAATAAAACTATTTTCCAAATACACAAGAATTGTCCCAAGAGAAGAATTTTAATGGTGGCATTTTCAGAATCATAATTGACAGAAAAGGGAATTTTTGGCTAAAGAATGAGGTAAAACAGAGGTCTCTGGTCACATTGTACATCACACTTTTGCAAAAGGAAAGGAGAGCCAAAGTTTGGCACAAAAGAGACACAGAAGAGGACTTGAGGCAAGGTTGGAAAAGTATGTCCCTCAGGCCAGCTCATCGACTATTCTTGTACTTACAGTTTTATTGAAATGCAGCCATATTCAATGTTTACATATCAGCTGTGTTGTCTGCCCAAGACTACAGCAGGGGTGAGTAACTGCAATAGAGATTGCAAGGTCCAGACTACCAAAATACTTATTAAGTGGCCTTTTACATAAAAAATTTTGTGAACCCCTGCTAAGTTACAATTGTGACCACATTTTCATCCTGTTTTAACCAACTGAAAGATAAAATTGTCACAGGTATTATATTTTTATAGGGAAGGAGATACTTAGAAAAAGTGCATTCCCCTAACATGAAATCAAAAACATGTAGCAAACAAAATAAAAGCTACACAAAAGAATACGCAATCTCTGAATATTGACAGGCTTTATTTACCCCCTGTAACACCTTTCCAGTGCACTTTCAGAACTGATGTGTTAAAAATGGATTGATGTCTATGTCAACAGCAGGACTATAAAATAAACTTGCTTGCTCAAATTTTAGTTTTTTCATTTCATAAAACAACTATGCTAAAATATGTATTTTTGGAGGTGCTCAGCTTGGTTCAGACATTTGGATTTTCAATGTCACATTAATGAAACCCCAATTCTATAGAAAACTCATCTTGAACAAAGGCCATTATGTGTACAAAGTGGGAGAAAAAACATACCTATTAATATTTATAAAACAATTTTCACCATCAAAAGCACATTGTTACATGCTTGATAGATTACACAAATGAATTTTGCTTCTGAACAAATATCAAAGAAAGCTATGGTACTTATATTCATAGGGTGTTTTGTTGTTTTGTTTAGTGGTGTGAGATTCTTCGAGCTGCTAATTCAACCCCCTTGATGCAGAACATGACTGGCAGGCAGAGGCCTCTGACCCAAGAGTTTTAACAGAAGAACGTGCCACAGAGTTAAACAAAAGAAAAATACATTTCAGAGGGGAGACTTACACATAAAAGAAACATAAAAACAGCAGGAAATAAGACTGTCATAATTAGTTTGAAAAATAATCTGTCTTCAAGCAATGTGCTGCATTTGATTTGTGATAAATAATCATAATGTGCTATTGAAACACCCCTTGCCAAGATGGCCTTAAAATGCTGACACTTTAAAATCAGTCCCACTTTCCATTAAATATTGATGTTCCAAAAGTTGTATCCTTTTAAAAAGTTTTCTTGAGTTGCTGGGAAAAGAGAAAATAGATATGAGGCAGGCAGAGGGTTGGGGGAGGGAGAGATCTAAAAATGTTCTTGAAAATAGAGTCTTCCCTATAAAGAGAGAAACAGAGAAACACCCACCAACAACATGGGCACTTACTAACACAAAGCAACAGGGTGGTTATTTAGAGAAATCAATCTGAAGAAAAAAAGGAATTTGATGTGCCAGTTAACTTTGAATCACTCAGTCTTAATTCTCAAGGAATCTTGGCTACATGGTCACAGCTGCAAATTAGGTCTCATTTCTTTAGCTCAATGAATGGATTTGAGCTCCAGTGATGAAGGTGACTTGAGGCAGGAATTCTTAATCCCTGGATTATGGACAGGTTGTATAAAATCACTCTTTGTTGTCAAGGATCATGCTGTGCACTCTCTGGCCTCTACTCATTGGGTGCCAACAGCATCATCACCCTCCACGTTGTGACAACTAAAAGTGTCCTCAGGTTGCTAAATTCTCTTGGCAGACAAAATGCTTGTCCTAAGAACTCTCTGCTTTAAAGACACCCAAGAAAGAAGTCTGTGCAGGAAGAGCTGGGGCTGACAGCAGGAAGAAATGAAATACATATGTTAAATCCCACAGGGGCTTGCAAAATGAACAAATGGATAGGTAGGCAGACAAAAAAGCTACAAAGATAAAGCACTGTGTCTCATTTGGCCACAAGTTTAATGAATTAATTTGCCTCTATAACTGGTCAAGCAAGCAAAAAACAGCTAACTTTCCTTTGATTATTCACCTAATGGTTTACTTTTCTTTCAGTAAAGGTCAGCTTATCCTGATAGTCATGTTTTGGCACGGGCCCCTTTATTCCATAGGGAAACAGCATCTCTCCTATAACACGTGGTTCCTGCTCAGTAATGGCTTACGCATGGATCTAGGACTCGAGTGGGGCAGATAAAAATGGTGCAAAGGGGTTTCTGTGGTTGCAGGGGGAGAAGGGTAAGCACTAGGATCCATCTGTGCTTCCAACTGCCAAGAGCATAATTGAGGAATGTCAATCAGTAACAGGCATGGCAAGGAGACCAGAGACTCCTTGCTGTCTTTAGGCCAAGAGCCAGTCCACCTTGAGACTTCTCTGTTTTATAAGTAAAACAAGTATCCTGCCTCACCTCCAGGAACTTTAAAACAAAAACTAAGCCAGGGGTAGTAGGTTTCTGTCACTATAATCCTAGCTATGAGTTACTACATTACAGTTAGTAGTGTCAAATTGTATTCTTTAAACCACATCATTTCACAGACTGAAGTTCTCACTCTGTGTCAAACATTCCCCAAGGGTGAGTCCACAACTTAGATGTTTTCAAGGCCATTGCTCTTCATTTAAATGAGTGTTCTGGAAATATATGCCCAACGTGCTGGATTGAAAAAAAAAAATGTTCCTCACTGAAATGGAAGACTGATGAAATTCTCCTACAAAGCATTGGTTCAATTAAAAGCTTTTAAGTAAAAAATGTTTGGTATGATGTGGAGCTCCTTATACTTCTAAATTATAAGAATAATTACTAAACTTTCAATATGAAAGTTTTAATGCAAAATGGTTTGCTATTGATGATGTAAAGGGAAATAATTTAAATATTCAGATTATAAATATAAGGATTATCAATATTTCTAAGATATAAATTACTGTTTCATTAGCTTCTAAATAAAGAACTGCATTAGGGGTCTGTGACAATGATGAAGATCAATTTGTACATTTGGTTATTAATCACCATTTCCTAATTGGGTTTAATTCAACTACTGCTCATTAGAATTATAAACCAACACACTCATTTAATTGTGATTATAATTCAATAGCTGAACTTTTATGGTAGAATGAACAAATTAATAGCTAAAGATAATTTTGCTCTTAAAAATATCATGTTAGACGTCTGTTTTAATGAACTGTATATATAGAATGTGTTTTGTGATGATTCCCTCAAAAAAACTCAAGAATTATCCTTTCTCTTAGTAATTAAAAAGTAAACTTCATAATCCATAAGATTTTTAAGCACCTTCCAAGGTTCACTCCTGTTCCTTGATGCCAGATCACAGCTTGTGATTGATTACTTCCCAAAGAGTTGAATAAAAATAATATTGCAGCCTGATTTTTAACCCACACCATAGCTGATTTTCCTTTTATTTTAAAATATGAAATAGCCAGGCTGCATATGCATACTAGCTTGAAAAGCAATATATGACCGTTAAGGGCTCTCACACTGAACTTCTCTTTTATTTCTTGATTTAATTATCAGCTACTAAATGGACCCTGAATTTTGCCTGGTATTTCCAAACTGGAGAATTCTTTTGGGTACTCTGAAGAAAGCAAATTAATAGTTTAAAAGAGAAAAAGTAGAAAAGAAAGCAGGTTGTTCTAGGTCTGTGTCTCATATCAGAACCAACTGGACTCAGAGAGACATGGGCTCAAATCTAGTTCCTGTATCTAGCTGCATGTGGTGGAGTCACACTAAAAGTTCAATTCTCTATAAAATGGGGACAATGACTATTAACTTTGCAGGGCTATAGTCAAGAATTCCTGGCATATGAGTTCAAAAAATAGTTTCTACTTCTTCCTTTCTTCTCTATATAAAATGCTGATAATTTTACAGCCATATCAATTTTTTTTTTTTGGTACCAGGGATCAAACTCGGGTCCTCGCGCTTGTGCAGCAGGCAGTGAAACCACTGAGCTAAATCCCTGGCCCAGCCATATCAATTTTTAAAAATCTTAATATAGGCGGCTTGCATATGGAAAACCTAGCACAGATTTTTATCTGATGGTTTTCTGTGTAAACCATACAATATTAAATTATTTTCAATGGCTTCCTAAGCATGAACTCTTTGCTGGTCCTAATCTGAAAAACATGCTAAGAAGAATTTCATTTTATGCTACTGGCCTATTTTGTGCCAGACATTTAGTGTTTATACATATACCAGTTCATTTTATTTTCACCAACACTCTATGTCACAGGTATTGTTTTTGCCACTTTGATTAAAAAAAGATAAAAGAAAATAATATGAGCTTTAGGCAGATGAAGTGCATAGGTCACAGCCAGAACATGACAGATCCAGAGCTTGTACCCAGGCCTCTCTGGATTCCAAATACTTGGTATTTTAGCTTTTCTTAGTCCAACTACAGAATCTCTGCTATGTAGAAACATTGCACATTCACCTTTGCCCACAACTTGGTATGTCTGCACACAAAGATTCACTCCATTTACCAATTCATTGGCCAATTTCAATTTTCTAACTGCTCACAACACTCTAGATATGGACAAAGTACATTTAAAAATAAAACATTTGGAAGGGGAAAGGAATGAAGGGAAAGGAAAAATTATGAAAAAAGAAAAAAGTGGAAACAAAGTCTATGTAAATAGGGAAAGGTGGAGGGGGTGAAGGGCGCACAGGTAATGGGGAAAAAATAAGAACCAAGATACATCATGTACAGGTACAAGCACCAAATGATAAATGTAAACATACTGTATACCTAAAATGTACCAATAAAAGAATTGAAGCAAAAAAATAAAAAATAAAAACAAAACCTTCACAGAACTTACACCCTAGTATCGCCATACTATCCCCTTCTTATCCACTCCCCACAACTGCTCACCCCTAAAACATTCTTAACCTTTTACTATTAAATTAATAAGAACTTATTACATATAAGCCGTGGGACATGGTGTAATGGTGGTTGTTGCCGAGATATAAAAGTTATTTATATTCATCAAGTACTTGATGGACAGGAGAAAACTTCCCCACAAAAATACTACCTCCTCCTATCTGAAGCAGAAGCTGCTAAACAAGGGGAGAACATTCAACTATAACGCAATAAGGGCTTCAGCAAGATGACGTAAGCCAAATATGGTACAGAAGATGAAGTCATACATACATTTTAGGCAAATTAAAAAGTTTCAGAGAGTTCTTGTTCCATAAAATCAGGTGTATTCATTACACTCAACATGCAGTACCCACTCAAAACTTTACATTATATACAGCAACAATAAGCTTGAAAAAATGAGGATTCTGTGCATCTAGCTCTGTGTGTGTGTGTGTGTGTGTGTGTGTGTGTGTGTGTGTGTGT
>NW_004624773.1:1937837-1961709 GCF_000247695.1 Heterocephalus glaber
ACAAATAAGTAAGAGAAACAGAAATGCAAAGTGATAAAGAGGAGATAGACAGGAGTACACTCTGGAGCTGGTATAGAACAGAGTAGTTAGGACACGGTGACTGTATGGAAAGTGGCTGTCCACCAGCCATAAAGGAGAAGTCCCTTACATGACAAATGAAGCCTGCATGTGGTTATTACCCCAATTCTGAGAAGGTGAAAATGACCGTACAGCACATACCCAGGAATTTCTCTTTTCTTTCAAAAGGTCACTTCCCTTCCCTGGCATCTTTTTGCAGTCGTGCACTGAATGCTGCCCTTTCTTCTCCTCCTAAGGCTGAGTCTTGGATGATCCTATCCCCCTCAACCCCATGGGATTTTTTTTTTAAGGGAATTTCTACTCTCATTTTTAAATAAGTGCTGCCCTCCCTTCATTTAAAATATATATATATGTGTATATTCTACTTTAATGCTTTTTTAACTTGCTTACTGTCATCATTAAATTACTACAGAATAAATCAATCAATGAAAAAGTAAAGAAAAAAGTACAAAACCTATTATTTTATAGGAACAGTGCTGCTCAACTAAATTCATGCACAGTCAATAAGTCCTCTGTAGCTGCAGGTTTTGCATGCAGGGATTCAACTAACCACAAATGGATTCTTCAAAATAATTGTGCCTATACTGAATATGTATACTTTTTTTGTCATTACTCTCTAAACTATACAACAATTTCCATAGCGTTCACATTGTATGGGGTATTATAAGTAATCTAAAGATGAATTAATGTAAATGGGGAAGAGGTAAATAGGTTGTAGGCAAATACTATGCCATTTTATATGAGAGATTTGAATGTGTGAGAGTTTGATATCCTTAGGGGTTCCTGGACACCATTCTCCATGAACAGTGAGGGATAACTATAGTCAGGAATCACTGTGGAGCCCATGGAGAGGAGAGGGAAGAAAGGAGAAAAGAGAAGATCAGTTATTATTTTATTGTTGTCATTAATAATATACTCCTTAACTAACTGCTATTCTTTCATAGCTGATGAGCACTTGAAATGAGTATTAATGCCTTGAAGGTCATAAGGGGCCCCAGGCCAAGGAACATATACACACATAACATAAGAGTGGCCCCTCTGAGTAATGGAGGAGGGAAAAAGTAGCTGCTAAGTTCTTCTGACTCAGCTGTGGGACAAAGATGCTTGCCTGTGTAGGCACAACATCAGGCACAAGGTCTGGACCAAAGGCAGGGCAGTGCTAGGATGCTCATGACAGATCTTGTTCTTCAACAACTTGGAGGACAGTTTTCTGTCTTTGAGGATAAGGGATATTGCTACAAAGTTTAGCATATTTTAAGCTATTCTCAGTGAAATATGACCTTCAAGACATACTCATCACAAGTGCCCTTCAGCTATGAAAGAATAGCAGTTAGTTAAGGAGTATATTATTAATGACAACAACAAAATAATAACTGATCTCTGTTCTCCTCTGTCTCCTCCCTTCCCCCTCCCTCTCTTTTCCTTTCCTTTCAAGCACTCTTCCTTTGCACCACCTCCCCAGCCCAATAACTGATCTTTATGGAGTACTTTAATAAGCACTTTCACACACCGTTATACGAAAGCCCTACAATACACCCCTCAATTAGCGGTAATCATGTCCATCCTACAGATGCTAAAATTCAACTTTGGATGCACTAAATCCCATAGACACCAGGTAGCAACATCAACAATGCTACAGGAAATATAAAAAGATCATCTATACATCATAAAGTATATGTACCACATGCAACACATACATGGGCAGCACATACATGCACACACACATTATAAACATTCTCTTTTGAAACACCAGGAAATATTTCTCTTCATCATAAACAACTAGGGAAAAAATTATAAAACAATAATCCTGTTTCCTGGTAATCACAACATCAGAAGCAATTAAGCAAGTTCCCAAATGTTTTCTGAAAGAACTCAGACATGCTGTCCTGCAATGGCTTATGTACCTGGTTTTTCAAAGGCCCAAGGAAGCCCAGATTTTCTGCCATCCGCTGAGCTTGGCTGTCCTTTATCCCTTCAAAAATATCAATTGGCTCCTAGTAAAAATAAATTAAACGAACAAAATTCATATAGTCAAGTGAGAAGATTTACAACCTTGAAAAGAAAATGCTTAGTATTTATTTGCAAATGAGTAATTAAACTGTGGCAACTTTCCAGAGATCTCTGAACAGGGCTACTGCAGCTGCCTATAGGGTATGTTTTAATTAGCAGACCATCTATGAAGCAGCCCTTCCAAAAACTATATAATTCTTCAAGGTGGCATGCTGACAAGACGATCTGATGCCAGTTTTCACTTTTAATTACTATACAGATGGCACTGATGAATATTTAGTCAGTTAATTTTTATGACATCTTTTGGAAGCCTTCCAAAGAAGGTTTTTCTGCTTAATATTGCTGTTAAGTTTCAAGCTGTCATACATAGGTTAAACAGTATCCTATGATTTAAACACTCTACTGATGTTGAATATTATTAAAACCTTAGCTCTACAAAGTACCATTCTCAAAATACCGAGTGCTACTTATATACATTATTTCATATATTCTTTTAGTAAACAGAATTTTTTCAGGTAATGGTAATTTTGAAAGCATCAAGGTATTATTGATAAGTCTATGTGTAGTCTCAAACTTCCAAGGAAGTGATCTTATATATATATAACATCAGTGATAGTATTTTAAAACGAATCACCATTGTATGAATACATTATCTAGACAAAGAGATTTAGGAAAATAAATTCCCCTTTTTCAAAAGGAAACAAAATCACTTTCTAAAAGAAATAATGTATGTTTCTACTGGAAATTATAATGTAATTTTGACATTTAGAATCCAGATTAAAATCTGAAATTAGTTTTATAGATTTTATATTTTTTTCTTATAGTTAGGATAAGAAGGATTTTATATACATCACTTCATTTAATCTTTACACTTCTGCAGGGCAGAAATTACATCATTTTCATTCTTCCAATTTAAAAAATGAGGCTTAGAGTCGGTAGGAAACTTACAAACTAGTCAGATTTGACTAAATATCTCTTTGACTAAAACTAGTCTTATAAACAGGATAAGACTTCAAGAATTAAAACAAACTGACAGAATCTGGATCTTGGAAAGATTCTGTTTTACTCAAAACAGTCTCTAGTTCACATTCTGCCTCCTCAGAAAGAATTCTTGAACCATACATAAAGTTAGATAGGGCTTTATGTCTAGCTTCGAAGAAATGGAAATATCACAGTGCCCTCCCACTGGTTAATACTTAGAGCAGGCTGGCTTAAAAGGAATGACAGAGAAGGGAATGAGGATGGAAAAGAGATGGAAAGAAGAGAAAGAGCAAAGAAAAGCCCTTGAATACTAATACTTTGATTCTATTCAACTTTCTAGTAGATATCCAGCAAGAAAAAGGATCAACATCTACTTTAAATCTCAGAAACAGATGTTTTGCTCCCAGGCTTAGACTCCACATTAAGAGTTTAACAGCTTTTACAATAACAGTCTATTAAAAACAGCATAGCCAGATACTTAAGCATACCTTAAAAATAAGTTCTGGATTTGAAGCAGCCACCTCTTCAATGTCAACACCACCCTGGGGGCTGCCCACCAGCACGGGGCCATTGTAGGCCCGGTCCATCAGAATTGCTAAGTAGGTTTCTCTGGAAATGTCCAGGGCTTCAGCAACCATCACCTAGCACATTAGTGGGAAAGTCAAATTAATTCATCATTGAGCGAATTTCCACTTAGAAATCTATACAAAACCACTACACAAATCAAACAACTTCATTTTCAGCTAGTTAAACTAGTGAGTTAACTCCCAGAGACTTAAGGTTTCTCCTGCCATGGTAAACAATGCCCATTTTCACCTCCTAAATTGATCCTGTTAACTTGTTCAAATGACAAGTATTTGGTTTGCTGCAAGGAATGCTTCCACTTGAATCTTTTTTTCTTCCTTCCTTGAGAAACTCTGTTGCTTAAGAAAAACTCCAGGGAAGCAGCTGTTATTTTAATTTGACAGATTAACATATATATCATATTGACATATATATCACTACACTGACTTTTTTCAGATTTCACTGGAAAACCAAATTTGATTGCTAATGAAGGATTCTTTTAAAGTATATCTGATGTTTCATATGTTTGTATACCTCTGCCTCTTGGATCACTGTATTTTCTTTCAGTTTATATTCTTTTAGTTTATAAATACAATACTTGCTTGTTCAAAAATAATGCAAAGCCTGCCAAAAGTACATAAGCAAGGGAGTGAAAGCAGCCATCTGATGCACGTCCCCCACATCTACTATGCTACCTAGGAAAAGGTGCATCTTCCTGGCTTCCTCTGGAGAAGGCAGCCACTGGCCAGGACCCTGGTTGCGTAAAAGGCAAGTGGGGTAGGATTCATTACTCCCTCACTGCCTCTGCCAGGTGTCCTTTGGTCTCAAAAACTTGAGTAAATGCAGTCCCTTTTTGTACCTATCTGTAAGCACTACAGGAATAGAGAATCATCCTACACATGGAAGCATGTTGTATACACTAGAAAGCTTTCTTTTCTTAAAATCTTAACCTTACAACTAGGACATTTTTGTAAGATCTCTTTTTTTCCCCTATGATTATTCAGTATGTATATGTTAATATTTATTTAACCATGTTCCTACTGACAGCCACTTATATGAATTTCCATTTTCCAATATGCTACTGAAGTCATTATTTTTTCATATATCTTTCCTCACTTTTCATATTCCTGTAAAGTAAAATGGCTAGGTTTAACTTCTAAATATTTAAGATTTTTAAGAACAGAAAAAAATATTGTCGGGAGCCATTCTACATAATTTTTTGGGAAAAATCATTTCATAATTAAAGTACAACTATAGCTGTCTAAGGCCCAATGTCCAGTTGCCCGCAAGCTGGCTATGGCATGCAGAAACATAAAACTGCGTTTTGCCAAGATGAGGCCTCAATGGTCCTGTGATATTGTGATGCTCAAGGGCAAGAGTACATAAGCGGATGACATTCTGGCTTTTGGAGAACCCAGTAGTAATAAAAAAAGAAAGGTTTTACCTGGGGGAAGGATAAATTCTTTATTAGCCTGCTATCTGGTCCCACCTACTACTACTGTAAGAATGCTCTCCTTACCTCCCTCATCAACATAAGATCCTCAACAACACAGGAATAGGATTACTGTTGCATCTAACTCACCTGATACTCCCTCCAATTATTGTCTGTATTCAATAAATAATGGCTAGCTCAGGAGTGTCTTTGCCTTTGCCCACTCTGAGGCATTGACCTCCAGGCCCTCCACGTACTTTGAAAGTACACAAGTCTCTACTGTCTTTCCCTATTTAGCCCTCCCTGTTTCCCTTTCTAGGCAGTTGGAGGACTGATTACCCTCTGGTAGATATCTTACTTGATTCTGAAAAGAAAATAAGCACATTCTCAAGGGATCAGTAAGATTTGAAAATAAAAGAAATATTTCCAAGTCAGGCATGGTGATGCAATCGCAGCACTTGGCAGGCTGGGGCAGGAGAATCACTGAGTTTGAGGCCAGCCAGCCTGGACTACACAGTGAGTTCCAGGCCAGCTTGAACTATAGAGTGAGACCCCATCTCAAAAAAAGGAAAAAAAAAACAAAAAAATTTCTATTATTTTTCCTAAAAGTAGTTTAATAAAAGGTTTCATCTGAAAAGTTATTCAGTAAGTTATGAATTAAATGCTAATGCCTTTTTCAGCTACTCAGATGCCTTAAAATATTATGCTAGGTCATACAAAATGGGATAAATACATAAAGACCAAAAATAACTCTAATATAATGAATATACAATTCCTTCTTTTCAAACTTTTACTGAATGTATCATTTGTTAAAAATAAGATATATGGGCTAGGGGTGTACATCAGCAGTAGATCACGTACTTAGCATATAGTATGCCCTAGGTTCAATTCCCACCACCAAAAAAATATAAAAAGGCTGATTTTAAAAGGGAATTATTCCTCAGCACATATGCTAGGATCATCATAGAACTCTCCTGATTTCAAGGTGGTTGTTCTTTAAAGAAATGAAAATGAAACCATCTGTCAGTGCAGAATTCTCTCAGCTTTTGGGTTGCCTGATACATAGTCAACTCTCAATCTCTGAGGAGTAGCAAAACACTCGAAGCAAAAATATGCATTTCTGCTATTTTCTTATCAAATGTGATAAAAACATGCAGTTAAAAGAAATAACATGAAATTTGCCTTTGTAAGCATCAGCATTAATACGTACATTTTGAGAAATTAAGATAATCATTTGTTCTAAAGATTTCCTTAGGAAAGAGAGACGTTTTTAAAAAAAATTTGGCAAGCAAAAAATACAAAATGAAGAATGTGAGTTTTTTTGTGTTGTATCCATACCATTATGAGTACTATTCACTTTCTACTACAATTCACCTACTGAACGATACTTAATGATCCTCAATAGTTATTCTCAGAAAAAACAACATTATGACTCCTTCAAGAGTCCTATCTTTCATCTAAAATGTTGATAGGTGTGCTTCGCATTCCATCAAGTTTCTATTTATAAAGACCAGCCACTGTCCCCAACAGCTTTTGCTTGGTAGAAATAATATATCACTCCTTAAGAAAATGTCACCTGGAAAATGATTAGTAGATATAATTCAAGAAATTTTATATTTTTTCATGTTATTAAGCCATCCCCAGGATTCCAGATATCAGAGTATTTTAAAGATTATTGCAGAGAGATCAAACGGCCTCCACAAACACAGATCCTAGGAGAAGGGCAGGAAGGTACATTTCTAAAAAGCTTTATCTGTCAGCTTTATAAACAAGATTATCAACACATCCTTTCTGTGGAGTCCTCTAGTAGTACAAGTTTTTAAACTTTTTTTCACAAATGTTATTATTTTGTAAAAAGTCCCATAAAATTTCATAGTAAAACTGTAAGAGAATAACAAATCATTATCTTCAAAACAGTTATTCAATACATCAACAAAAATAATTCTTACAAACAGGAAACAAACACATAATAGCACAAAACAGTTATTTTCAATGAACTAAGAGAAATTAGCAGTATAAATGAAATGAATTAGCATATATATTAAAATATTTTTGAAACAATAGAATAGGTAGTTTGGGGAATTATTTTAATTTCTCTCTATTTCCTATTTATCTATCTTCTATTTTGCTCTGCATCTGCATATACCTAGTGGTATTTTGAGTTTCTTATACAAGAGAAACCATGCAATATTTAATCTTGTGTGTATGACTTATTTCACAACATATGTTCTCTTCTATCGTTTACCTATAAACACTTCAAGTTTTTCTTTCTTTATGGCAAAATAGTACTCCATTATGCATAAATACCACATTTTCCTTATGCATTCATCTGTTGATGGGTATATATGCTATTTTCAAGTATTCTAAACTGTGCTGCTATAAACATGGGTATGAATGTATCTTTCTACTACGCTGATTTTAACTCTTTTGGGAAGATACCTAGAAGGGGGATATCTGGGCCAAATCGAATTCTAATTTTAGTTTTTTGAGGACTCTCTACACTGATTTCCATAGCAGTTATACTAGTTTACATTCCCTCCAACAATGTAGAAGAGTTCTCTTTCCCCAACATCCTGTCAGCATTTTTTATTAGATTTTTTGATGAAAGACATTCTTTATGGGCTAGATAGTATCTCAATGTATTTTTAATTTGAATTCCTCCAAGGAAAATTATGTTGAACATTTTTTCATTTACTGGCTATTTGTACTTCTGAGAAGTGCCCACTCATTTTTGTTGCTCGTTTTTTGACTGGGTCTTTTATTTGGGGGAGTCTCCTTTTCATGAATTCTTTATATATTCTACATGTTAGTCTCCTGTCCAAGGAATAGCTGGCAAAAATGTTTTCCTATTCTGTAGGTTATCTCTTGACTCTGTTGGTTATTTCCTTTGCTGTGCAGAAGTTCTTTACTTTCATATGGTCCCATTTGCTGATTCCTGATATTATCTCTTGTGCCACTGGGGTTCTGATTCTGATAAAAAAAATTCCTCACCTATAGCTATGTATTCAAGAGTGTACCTATTTTATCTTCCAACAGATT
The DNA here is from genome assembly GCF_000247695.1 of Heterocephalus glaber. The sequence goes on from NW_004624773.1 coordinate 1,945,942, forward strand.
AAGTCTTTCTCTTTGAATATTTAGATCTTTGATCCATTTTTATTTGTTTAGTACATGGTAAAATATATGGATCTAGAGTCACTCTTCTGCATGTGGATATCCTATTTTCCCAGCACTATTTATTAAAGAGGCTTTCATCCCTTGTGTTTTTGTCCCTTTGCCAAAGATCAAATAGCTATGTGCACCTGGGACTGTTTCTGCTTCTTCTATTCTTTTCCTTTATTCACCATGTCTGATTTTAGGCCCATACCATCCTGTTTTAGTCACTGCAGTTTTATAGTATAACTTCAAGTCTAAGATTATGATGCCACCTGCTTTGCTTTTGTTACCCAGGATTGCTTTTGCTATTCTGGGTCTCTTGTTTCATATGAATTTTAGGATTGTTTTCTCTAGATTTGTGAGAAATGTCACTGGTATTTTGACTGGGATTGCATTACATCTGTGTATCAGTTTTGTAAATATAGCCATTTTGATTAAATTGCTTCTGCCTATTTAGGAACAGAGTATCTTTCTATTTCCTGATGTCCTCCTCGATTTCCTTTTTCAGAGAGATGTGATTTTCATTATTGAGGTCTTTCATTTCATTGATTAGGTTAATTCCTAAGTATTTAAAACTTCTATGCTATGGCAAATGGTATTATTTTCCTAATTTCTTTTTCAGTGAATTAGTGTACAGGAATTTTCAGTGGGTTTATTGCTATTGTATAGTGTGTTTATTTTGTATACTGATACATTGCTGAATTTGGCTATTAATTCTAGGAGTAATTTGGTGGAGTTTTTTAGGTCTTGTAAATAAAGGATCATGTCATCAGCAAATAATACTTTGACTTCATCTTTTCCTATGCATATCCCCTTTATTTCTTTCTCTTGCCTGATTGTTCTAATGTTTTGACTATGTTGAACAGGAGTGATGATAATGGACATCCTTGTCGTGTCCTGATTTTAGAGGTAAGCCTTTCAGTTTTCCCCATTTCATATGATATTGCTAGTAGTTTGGTCATGAATGTCTTTTATCACATTGAGAAAAAATCCTTATATATCTTTTCTTCTGGGCTTTTATCATGAATGGATATTGGATTTTGTCAAAGGTGTTTTCTGCATCTATTGAAATGATCCTGTGATTTTTTTTCCTTGCTTCTGTTTATTTGATGAAGTACATTCATTGATTTACATATGTTAAATCATGCAATGAAGCCACTTGGTTGTGGTATATATTTTTGATAATCTGTTGCATTCTATTTACCAGAATTTTGTGAAGGATTTTTGCATCTATGTTCATTAGAGATTGTCCTGTAGTACCCTTTTTGTGGTTGGATCCTTGTCTTGTTTAGAGTTCAGGATAGCGATAGCTTCTGAGAATGATTTTGGAAGTACTCCTTGCCTCTCAATTTCATTAAGGAGTCTGAGGAATACTAGTGTTAGATCTTACCTGAAGTTCTTGTAGAATTTGGCTGAGAATCCATGAGGTGATAGGCTTTTTTTATTTAGTAGTTTTCTTTTGTTTGGTTGTTTTATCGTTTTAATTTCATAGTAGTAGGATTAGCTAAGTGCTTCTCTATTTTGTTTATTCTTTCAAAGAATCAGCTCTTTGATTCATTAGGTTTTTTGTATTTTTTTTTTTTTTTAGTCTTCATTTCATTGATTTCTGCTCTGATTTTTATAATTTCCTTCCTTCTATAAGCTCTGGATTTGAATTGTTCTTGTTTTTCTAGGCCATTGAGATGCATCATTAGGTTATTTATTTGGGCACATTCTGTTTTTCTATGTGGGTATTCACAGCTATAAACTTCTCTCACAAGGCTGCTTTCATTGTTTCCCATAAATTCTGCTATACCATACTGGGATTATCATTTCATTCTAGGAAGTGTCATATTTTCTTCCTTAATTTCCCTTTCTGGTCCATTGATTACTGAAGAGTTTCTTGTTTTAATTTCCATACACTTGCATAATTTCTGTAGTTTCTTTTGCTACTGATTTGTAGTTTCATTGCACTGGAGTCAGATAATATGGATGGTAAAGTTTCAATTATTTAGCATTTACCCAGACATGGGTTATTAGGTGTCTGTTTTGGAGAAAGTACCATGTTCTGCCGAATAAAAATATATGTATTCTGTTGTTGCTGATTGGAACATTCTATATATATCTATTAAGTCCATTTGTTCAGAGGTTTGGTTCAACTCCCATATTTATTTTTTGTTTAGTGGATCTGTGATAGTGTAGTAATTATGATTGTATTGGTATTTATCTGATCTTTTCTGTCTTCTAGTGTTTGTTTTCTCAAGTTGGATGCACCATGGTTTGGTGAATACCTGTTTATACAACTGTTATTTGTTTCTGTTGAATAGTTCCATTAATGTAATGTCCTTCTTTGGCTCTTTTGACCAGCTTTGGCTTGAAGTCCACTTTGTCTGAAAATATGGTAGCTACTCCTGTTTATTTGCAGGTTCACATTGCACAGAATATAGTTTTCCATGCTTTGGTTTTTAGTCAATGAATTTCTTTTTATGTGAAATAGGTTTCTTACAGCATACCTATGGATTTTGTTTCTTGATCCATTCTTCTAATCTGTTGTCTTTTGATTGGCAAATTGAGTCCATTTACATTGATAGTTATAACTGACAGGTATTGACTTATTCCTGTCATTGTATTATTTTCTTTTTTTGGTAATGGGGATTGAACTTGGGGACCTTGCATTTGTGAGGCAGGGGTGGCACCATTGAGCTAAATCCCTGGCCTTGTAATATCTTCTTTTCACTGTTTAGCTTTCTTTCCCTTTTATTTAATTACTAGCATGACCTATGCATTTATTTTACTGGACATTTTGGCATTGTTAGCATCACTGGATATCCTTGAGAATTTTTGGAGCATTGATTTGTTGGTCATGAATTTCTTTAGGTTCCCTTTATTATGGAAATACCTTATTTTTCATCAATTTTGCAAGATATAACAGTCTGGGTTGGAAGCTGTTTTCTTTTAGAGCATGAAACACTTCATTTCTAGCTCTTCTTGCCTTTAAGGTTTATATTGAGAAGCCACTTGCAATTCCTATGGTGTTTCCTTTATAGGTGATTCAGTTTTTCTCTAACAGCTCTTAAGATTCTGTTCTCATGTTGGATTTCTGGTATTTTAATTATTATGGGCCATGGAGTTTTTATTTTATGATCATGGCTATTCAGGGTTCTAAATGCCTCAGTTATCTATATGATAAGTTCATTTTCCATGTCTGGTAAGGTTTTTTGCTACTCTGTAAACAGGTTTTTGTTTTTTTTTAAATGCCCTTTGTGCTGTCTTCCGACATTTTATTATTTCCAATTACTCTTATATTAGTCTTCTTTGAGTCATCTAGCAGTTGTTGGATTCATCTTTAACATTCCCTTTTTTTTTTTTTCTTGGTACCGGGGATCGAACTCAGAAACTCATGCTTGCCAGGCAGGCACTGTGCCACTGATCTACATCCCGGGCCTGTCTCCCTTGTTTTTAAGGTATTTCTCATTAATTGATCATTGACCACTGCCCTGTCCTCTAGATCTGAGACTCTGGTCATTTCTATTGCCCACACTTTGAGCTGTGTTTTTAGCCTCCTGTATTTCTGTTCAGAACTTTTGTATGGACTCCAATTCTTTTCTTGCTGGGCATTCAAGTTTTACATCTCTTTCTTCTGCTCCAGTAGATTTTTATTAGTATCTTTTTTAGACTGGCTGACCATTTGTTTCATTAGGGTCATTATCTGATTACTTATTGAAGCTTATTAAACTGTTTTACCTCCAATGATATCCCTTCAAAACTTTTTGTTCTGTTCTTATGCTTTCTCTTACCTTAGTGCCCCTGAACTCGTTTTGGGGGAATTCAGAGTTTATAGAGGCATTTTCTTACCTTTCCTTTTCATGTTTCTATTTTTTTCTTTGCTTTTTTTTGTGCTGGGCTTTACAGCTTTGTCCCAGTGCCTGGTTCTTTGGTAGTTTGCCACAGTATTATTTATGACCCCCCAAGGAATCCAGATATTGGCACACAGAGAAAACCAATTGACAGCAATAAGTACACTAATTCCTTGACTTACAAATATTCGAGTTGTAAACTTTCACAGGTGTACTCTATTAGACTCACTTTGTTGGCTTATGAATGAATGTGACTTGCATACAATTCTCCTGGAATGGAACTTGTTCATAAGTTGGTGACTTACTGATTATCACCCTGGCTACAGTAGTAGAGCCAACAACAACAATGGCATATCAAATATCAATTGGAAACAGACAAATCCTAAGCACCACTCATGAACTACTCTCAACCAGAGCAAGGACTATGATTTTTGTGAAGACAGTAAGGGTACCCATATATTGATCTTAGTAATTCAGTCTACTAATTTCTGCCAGATGTAGGAGCAGTGTAAGAATGCAAAGATACCACTGAATTAAATGCTCTCTCCTTCATGTCCATTCCCTCTGAAGAATATACCCACCAAACATGGCCTCCAACCACAGTATACAGACCCTATGATCTTCCTGGTCCAAGTCTGAGCCTGCATGCAGATCCTAGGAGATCCTCATTGAGCTCTCACCCTCTCCAGTCCTGTCTCCCAACACTTTCTATCACCTAGTCTCTAAAGTAGGCTAACACTTCATTGCTGGAGCAAAACTCTCCTCTTGGGTGTTGGTCTCATCCTCAATCAGGTCAGTCTTTTGGCTATCACTTCTGCCACCCTGTGCCATAAGGAGGATGCAGTGCTGGTGTCAGCAGTGGGCAAAGAGCCTTGCCTCACCCAGAGGGCCCATGAGGCACCAGTGTTGGTGCGGAGTCTCTCTCCTCACCTGCTGGGCCCGTGAAGTTCCAGTGTCTGTGGCGGGTAAGGACAGGGCCTCTCTCCTTCCCTTCAGGGTGCATAAACCTCTGATGTCTGAGGTGGAGACAAGGTGGGGCCTCTCTCTTCTTCCTTGGGACCTATGACTTTCTAGTGTCTGCAGTGGGAGCAAGGCAGGGTCTCTCTCCTCTCTCTGAGGATACACAAGGCTCTGGTGTCTGAGGCGGGGATGAGGTGGGACCTTTCTCCTTTCCCATGGGAACTATGACTCTCTGGTTTCTTCAGGGTGGGGCCTTTCTCCTTCCTTACAGCATCAACAAGGTTACAGTGTCTGCAGTGAGGGCTATTTTTTAAATGTCCTTTACCCTATTTGACCACGGACTCTGTGGATTTTAAAAAAACATCTTTCTAGTCAAATTGTTGCCTGCTGACAAATGCCTGTGTACAAACTATCTGTAAAACAACTATGAAAAGATATGATTACAAGAAGACTAAAATTTTTAAACATTTTACTGCAGAGCAGTGACCAGTACTGGGAGTGACTCATATACCACAGGAGGAGCAGTGCTGCCACAAGCCCCACTTCCTATCCCAAGCAACACATAGCACATTGGCACAGAGTCAGAAAACAAGTATCTGCAGTGTATAAATGCATGTGTATGTTCAGCATCTCAAGTAAATATAAAAATTGAAAGATTCCATAATATTGGGACTTCTGCGCTTGAATAGATGGAGCAGACATACATTTTTCTATAACATCTCCTTAGTATAAATATAACCTTGGACATTAACATACACATATATATGTGTGTATACATATATGTATATATACACACATATAAATATATATAAATAATTGAAGATGACTCTGAAAGTTATAAAGAAGAAGGCAAACTAGCTAAGAAACTTGAAACACAAGGTAGGACATGGTGGGGAGTCTTCCATGTCTTCTTTTTGCCTCATCAATCTCAGACTTGATGTTGGGGGAGCTGGCAAAATAGAAATGCCAACAGGAAGAGATAAGATAAGATAAGATAAATCTCCAGGTGCAAGAAGCTTCATTAGAAAATGTTAACAAGCATTTAGAATGAAATTAATACCAACTATCAAGAAACATGATGGAATGAAATTGAGATTCCAGTGCCACTTATAATTGGGTTTGAAAAAAGATAAATAAAAGGTGCAAATCTAACAAAATTTATGCCAACCTTATATAGTATACTGAAACTATTCAATATCAATGAAAGGAATCAAAGCCAATCTAACGGTAAGAAGAGTCACACTGTATTAATGGACTGGGAGACTTAACATAGCAAAGACATCAATTTTCTTCAAACTGATATAAAGGGTTAACACAAAAATCTTAGCAAGATTTTTTATAGATAAAGACAAGATTATTTTAAACTTGGAAAGCCATAAGAAATAGGTTAAACTGCTTCAATAAACAAGAATAAATGAGAAAAATCAGTCCCCACAATTTCACAACTTACATAGCTATAGTAATTAAGACTGTGTAGTTGCAGAAGGAAAAAAAATAGACCAATGGAAGAAAACAGAGAACCCTAAAACAGACCAACAAATATACTAGTGCGTTTCTGACAAAGGTGCCAGTGCACTTTAGTAGGAAAGGCATGCCTTTTCAGAAAGTGTGTCAGGAGTAAGTGAACATCCACAAGTTAAAAAAAAAAAAAAACCTCAACCAAAGTCTATCATCTTCTTCAAAAGTTAACTTGAATTAGAGCTCAAACTTAAATATACAGTTGAACAAATTTTGTTACTTAGGGGTAGGTAAATGGTTCTTAGACCTCATACTAAAACCCAACCCATAAAAGAAACACTGACATGCTGCACTTTATCAGAATTAAGACATTTTTCCTCCACCAAAAACCAAACGAAACAAAACATTAAGGACAGGAATGTATAAGCTATATAACAGGAGAAAACATTTGAGAAGCACACATCAAACAATTGACCAGCAACTAGGATAAATCTCAGAACTCAATAGTAAGAAAATAATCTAATTGGAAAATGGACAAAGGACACTGTCTTTGACTATCTGTGCTGCTATAACAAAATACCAGAGACTATACAAAGAACAAAAACTTAACCCAAATGCAGTGGTGTATACTTGTAATCTGAGATACTGAGAAGGCAGAAGTACAAGGATCATAGCCCATAAGTTTGAGGGTAGCATGGGCAACAAAGCAAGACTCCACCTCAAAATAAATAGCAACAACAACAAATTATTATTATTTCTCTATCGCTCTGGAGTCTAAGAAGTCATTATTAAAGTGCTATCACTCAGTGGCTAGTGAGAGCCGTTGTGCTGTATCCTTACATGTCAGAAGGCAGAGAGGCAAAAAAAGGTCTAAGCAAATTCCCTCCAGGCTTTTAGAAGGTACACTAATCCATTCCTGATAGCAGTGCCCTCAGATTCTCAAAAGGCCCCGCCTCTAATACCACAACAATGGGAATCAAGTTTCACCATAAATTTTGGAGGGGATATTCAGACCATGGCAGGCATAAAAAACAATTCACCAAAAAAAATATACAGATGGCAAGTAAGTAAACAAAGAGATGTTTAACATCTTCAGCTACTAGGCAAATGCAAATTAAAATCAGAATGAAGTATCACTCCACCCCTATCAGAATGGCTAGAATAAAAAAAAAAAATGCTGGCTAGGATGGTTATTCATATATTGCAGGTGGTAATGTAAAATGGTACAGTTCTTTGAGAACATTTGTCAACTTCTGAAAAAGATGAATCTCACAACTAACACAGAACTCAACAATATCTCCCCAAAATGAAGACTTAACATTCACACCAAAATCTGGCTACACAAGGATGTAGAGCAACTAAAATAACCCAGAAGCCCTTCAACAAACTGTGGTACACCTGTATTACAGAATGCTACTAAGCAATAAAAAGGAACAAGCTACTGAAACAAGAACCTCCAAGAATGTCCATAAAATTAAGCTGATTGGAAAAACTTTTTCCAAAGGTTATATAATACTATCTGGTTTCATTTATATAACATTTTAGAACTGTGTGTGCACTCTCAAAATTGCTATGCTGAAAGCTAATCTTCAATATAATGGCAGCTGAAGATCGAGCCTTTATGTCTTGTTTTGATTGTAAGGGTGGAGCCTGAAAGAATAGAATTTGTACTCTTCTGAAAAGGACCCCAGAAAGCTCCCTCTTCTCTTCTACCATGTGGGAACAGCAAAATCTTAGCATTCTATAAATCAATAAATGGATCTTCACCAGACACCAAATCTGCTAGTGTCCTAGTCTTAGACTTCCCTGCCTCCAAAGTATAAGAAATTCCAATTGTTTATAAGCCACCCGAATAGTGGCATTCTGTTATCACAGCCTGAACATACTATGACATAGGTATGAAACATCTATCTTAGGTTTGTAAGCATGTATTAACTTATTTAATCTGTAACAATCCTTCCTAGCAGGTTAGTTATTATTATACCTGTTTAAAAGTTAGGCATTGGCCATTAAATGTTGGAACACCATTAAACACAAAACTAAAAAGAAAAAAATTTCTGCCTGAAAACATCATTGCTATATACGAGAAACCAGCACTATCTTTTGCACATAAAAGAAGATCAATACATACTTCTCAAAGATACAAACAAACCTATGCAGGTTCTTACTCTATGATTCATGTATTATAAATTATTTAAAGTTTATCCTTGCTCTGTCAAGCTGCATGGTAAATACTAAGTAATGACTTTTAATCCCTGAGTCTAGGTCACTTCCTGGTCTTCTCAACCCAAATGGATCCAAGAAGATGAAGTAGACACTGAATAACCTGGGAAACAAAAAATCTGGATCCAGCTGTTACTTTTTCTGCAATATTATATAGACTTTCTCTGCTTGTACATCCTGAAAATGAAAGGCATGATGATTATGATCTCTAAAGCCTTTTTCACATATCAGAGTATTCAGAACATTCACTGTTGTATTGCCCATAAAAATTCAAAGCAAATGCCCATCAACAAGTGATTAGTTGAATGTTAATTACATTTATTCATGGGAACACTATGCCCCCAACAAAAAAGAACAGATGAAATCTTATGTATTCACATACAAGGTCTTTAAAGTTGTATATAACATGCTGTGGTTGTAGAAATGTGACAAGTGACAATTTACTTTAAAAAGGACAAAGGGAATATTTAACAATTATTTCAAGGAGAGGTGATAGCACAAGGAACTTTCACTTTTTAAAAATTTTTATATTTTTGTATTATTAGAATTTTTTACATGTGTTAAGGACTTTTGCAATCAGAAAACTATTTAAAAATAAGTCATTTGTTTTCCGGCAATGACTCAATTTACAAGAATGCACTTTTCTCCACTATTTCAAGAATGTATCTACAAACTAATTTTATATTAAATTCTATTACTATATAGTGTGAATCTGTTTTGTGTGTACATTTTCATATGCTCTTAAAAAGTTTCACAAACTCTGAAGTCCCATGTGACCACATAAAACACAATTTCTACAAATAAAAATACTAATTATGCTCTCTGTGAGCAAATTTTGAATAAGTTACACAGGTAATGGATCATAACCAGATTTAACAGGTAATAAAAGTAGAATTCCAAACTGAAAAAGAACAAATCAACAAAGAAGAAATACTTTGGAGTTTTAAACAGTTCTCACATCCACTGAAAGGGCAGCAGTAGAGGGAAATGATCAACAGCAGTTTTCGTGTTTCTTAACCTTTAGAAAGGTCTAGTGTTCTAGGGGGACAGAGCTCATGGCCTGTCAGGATTCCAGTGTCCCTCCAGCTGAGTGTCCTTATACAGGCTAGGTCAGATACTCTTAACAATACACTAAGGACTAGCTAGTGATTGTTTTTAAGTCATGTCAAGAGATTTCCCCAAAATTTTCTCTCTGAAAAGTGGAAATAGAAAATATTATCTCAGTGTCCAACAAGCATGGCACAATGATAGAGATCATAAATCTGTGTCAATAAAACAGAGAGTTGCTTACCTCAAAAAGTGGGGCCCTAAATTACTACTGGGACAGAACCTTCTACCCATGACTCCCTAGGTCTGGCAGACTGAAGGCCCAGATGGATCCTATTCCTGAACCCATTTTCACTACAGCTGTCTTAAAATTTGAACAAAGGTTCCCTGCCTACATATTTTATTTACACTGGGTCTTGAAATCAAGTAGCTGGTTTGGTTGCTTCCATGCATGAAAGGAGAATGTATACCTGAGAAAATTGGTACTAGAAGCAGGTTCTGGCCTCAGCTCTGGCATTCAGAAGTTCATAGTTGAGACAGGCCATTTTTCTCTGAGCTTTACTTTGTGTGTGTATGTTGTGCATATGGGTATGTGCGTGTGTACAACCCTATACACATTTGAGTGCCGCAGCAGACTTCACTAATACAATATACTCCGAGAAATAAAGGTAGTTCAAAATCTTAAAGTATGGTATAGGGCACTCGTGGTGAACTTTTTAGAGCTTTCAACGATAACAAACAGCCTACTGTGGCACACGTGCTGTAGTTCACGACCAGTGGCTTAGGGGCACTTAGGAAAAGCACAAGAGGTAATTTTGGTATACAGGACTGAAGGTGGGGCCAAAAGGATGAAGGAAGTGTCCTTCCCCTAGTATATGGCTATCCTACCAAGCTCTGTACAGTTTTAAACAGAATGTTCCTGTGTTCTGAATAGGGAAACCATTGCTCAATCACTCACCCTTACTCACTTTTACTAAATGCAAACAATAATAAATAAAATATCACAATTATAGAAGACTTTTTATTTCTCAAAGGCGCAGCATTTGCTAAATAGATCATAAGAGGTTTAAAAATTAAATGGCAAATTGCCAAAGAGCAGTGCTTCATTCCATGCTATCAAAACTGAAGTATAATTGTCTTTCTTTTTTTTATACATATATGAAGAAAATAAGCATCCATATTACCTTGTTAACTTTCACACCTTCTTTCGGAGTTTGTTTTGTTGCTAGATTATACCCAATCATCTGTTTAGCCAGCTGTCCCACAACTTTGGGGCTGAGGGGGAGAAAAAAAGAAAAGAAAATCAGTGTTTGTTGAAAGTCATTTTCACTACAGTCCACACAGCCTCATGGCTAAACTGAACAGGGCCCATCCCTCATTCCCAGAACCCAAATCTTTCCACTTACCTCGTATGTGCCTAGTGCTGTACTAGAACTGAGAGAAAAATACAAATGAGTGAATGAAAGCAAGCAATGCAAGATGCTTGTCGATCTTTGCAATGTTCTTGCTCCACATTAGTTATAATCATCTGAAAGATACAATGCTGAGATATGTAATAGATTTAGACAAAAGTTGAATTAATATTTGAGAATGGACACTTTAGGAAATACTAAACAATGAAAGGAATGAACAGGAGGATAAAGATTAAAGTAAATAACAAAGGGTATATAACACAGCCAGGGATGAGAGGAACATGTGGGTTGCTGAGAGATAACACTGAAGACAGGCTCAGAGGAAACCACGCACAGACTACTCGGTGAGAGGATCTGAAGTCACTGGTAATATGGAGCCACTCTAGGCTCTTTCACAGCAATGACATAAAGTGGCATTTCACTAGCAAGTGGTATCATTTCCAACATTTATGGTGAACTACTTCTTGTATGGGAGAGAAGTATAACATTTCCATCAATTAGGGAAAAAAAACTTTTAAGAGAGCAGAAGGAAATCTGGGGCACTACTGGAGCCCTCTACACATAACCTGTTTCATCTACTTGTTCTGGTCTGCTCCTACTCCACCTCAGCACTCCTCAGTGAGCCTCTCAATCATGGGCAAAACCCTCCACAATCAGGTGGCTCAAAGACAAGGAATGAAAACCCGAAGACTTACTCTTTTGTTAAATGAACACCTCCTTTCAGACCACTATTGAAGACACCTTTTCCTCTTCCTCCAGCTAAGATCTGGGCTTTTAAAACAATCTCTTTTACATCTGAAAAAGAAGAGTTGGTAGTTGATTTTAAATTCATTTTCTTCCCTTTTTTTAATAAGAAAGAAAGAAGGCAATAATGATATATAACTTCCAAATACCAGGTAAAAGGGCACTCAAATCAACTTTGAAAATAAAGGCAATAACTTCAAAAATCATCAAAGTGCCTAAAAACACAGCCTGTTTATGAAAAATGTTCAAAGCTTCCTACCATTTTAATCAGCCATGGCCTCTGCCATGCCACCCGCCTTGGAGCCAATTAACGATGGACTGAAACATCTATAAACTGTGAGTTAAAATAAACCTTTCCTCCTTTAACTTTGGGCATCAGGTATTTTGTCTCAGCAACAAGAAAAGTGCTTAAGACAGTCTGTCATAAATGGCTTTAACAGATTGAGGCACAGGAGGTGAACCTTCCGGGTTGCCATACCACCACCCCCAGGGCAGAGGAGCAGAGCTGGCCGCAGCACAGAGGAGGTGAACCTTCCGGGCCATTGTACCACCACCTCATGTGCAGACGAGCAGAGCCACATGGGTGCCAGCATCAGGAATCCTCCCCCCCACCCTGCCCCATTGAAATGAGAAGACACGTGAACAACTCTCAAAAACAAACTTCCAGATAACCTAAAGGAAGCCCAAAGGGAATTGAGATAGAGCAGTCTGATACTCACAGACCTGGACTACCTGAACTGGCAACAAAAGAGGATCTGAAAAAAATGAAATCAGAAATAATTTCTCAGATATCAGCAGAGATTGTGTCCATAGTGTAAAACATAATTAATAAATCTAGAGAGACACAGATTAAAACAAAATAAGAGGAGCTGAGGAACATAATGGAATCCCAACATAGGAAAAAATGGGATCCATAAAACAGATGCAAACAGATTTCCAGGAGATTAAAAACTTCATTGAAAGTTTATTCAGAAGAATGAACCAATGTGAGGACAGAATTTCAGGTATAGAAGATAAGATTCCAATTAGTGATCAGGAAAAGAAAAATTGCTTTAAATTAGTAAGGGACCACACGAAGTCAATCCAGCAGCTTCTAGATGATGCAAAGAAGAATAACATCAGACTGATCAGACTCAATGAAGAAACAGGAAAGAGTGCAGATGACATTAAAAAACTGTTAACAAAAGTAATGGCAGAAAACTTCCTAAGCAGGAGAAAAGAACTTGACATACAGATAAGTGAGGCATATAGGACTCCAATAGCCTTGATCAAACAGAAATCTACACATAGGCATATAATAGTTAAGATTCCAGAAAACAAACAAAAGAACAAAATTCTACAAGCAGTTAGAGAAAAGAAACAAATCACATACAAAGGAAAGCCCATCAGAATCACAGCAGACTTCTCAAGGCAAGAAGAGCTTGGAGTGACATATTTCAAGCCCTAAAGGAAAAGAGCCTCCAACCCAGATTGATGCACCCTGCAAAACTATCTTTCAAAATTGATGTTGAAATAAGATACTTTCATGACAAAGAACACATTAGGAAATTCATGAATACCAAACCAACGCTCCAAAAATTTTGGACAATACCCTAGGAAAAGACAAGGAGGATCACAACTCCAGGAAGCACAGCAGAATGAATAAACTGGGCACAACAAGAAATTAAATGCAAAGAGGGTGAATCCAACAAAAAGAAAAAGTCATGACAAGGATAAGTTGATATGTATCACTTATAGCCATCAATGTTTTCTTCTTTTCCATATTGAATCAATATTTATTTCAGGACATGACATGTCAAAATAAAACAAAAGAGCCAATCCTTGCTTTTAACAGTAATATTGTATTATAAAAGCACTTTAAAACTCCATCCCACCTTTGAGTATAAGTTACAGGTATGTGGGCTAATGATTCTCTGAAGGCATTTCTCTCTTCATAGCCATCAATGTTAATGGTCTCAATTCACCAATCAAAACAATTAGACTGGCAAAATGGGTCAAGAAGCAAGATCCAACAATATGCTGCATACAAGAAACACACTTAATTCAAAAAGGAACTCATAGACTGAAAGTTAAAGGGTGGAAAACAATACTCAGTGTGACAGGAACCCGAAAAAAACGCAGGAGTAGCTATCTTCTTTGCAGATCAAGTGGACTTCAAACCAACATTGATTAAGAGAGACAAAGGATACTACATCCTTGTAAAGGGAACAATCCAACAGGAAGAGATAACAATCATAAATATCTATGCACCAAACACTAGTGCACCCAACTATATAAAACAAATACTAAAGGACATAAAAAGTCATATAAGCACTAATACAATAGCAGTGGGGGACTTCAATACCCCATTGTCACAAATAGACAGATCAACTAGACAAAAAATAAGCAATGAAATACTAGAACTCAATCAAATTCTTGAACAAATGAACCTAACAGATGTTTACAGAGTGTTCCACCCCACAAAATCAGAATACACATTCTTTTCAGCTGCACATGGGTCATTCTCCAAAACAGACCACATACCCACTCATAGAACACGTTTAAGTAAGTGCAAAGGAACTGAAGTTATCCCCTGTATATTATAAGATCATAGTATGATGACATTGGAGACCAATAGCAAAAGAAACCGCAAGAATCTCATAAATACATGGAAATGGAACAACACACTTCTGAATGACCAATGGGTAACAGAGAAAATTAAAAAAGAAATCAGACAGTTCCTACAATTAAATGACAATGACAATACAACATATCAAAATCTATGGGACACAATGAAATGAAAGCAGTCTTATGAGGGAAATTCACAGCAGTGAATACTCACATTACGAAAACAGAGAGACCCCAATTAAACAACGTGATGTTGAACCTCAAGCTTCTAGAAAGAGAACAGCAGGAAAAACCCAAAGCTCATACAAGGGAGGAAATTATAAAGATCAGAGCAGAAATCAATGCAGTGGAAACTAAGAGATTGATACAAAAAAGATCAATGAAGTCAAGAGCTGGTTCCTCAAAAGAATAAACAAAATTGACAAACCCTTAGCCAACCTTACCAGAAAAAGGAAAGAAAAGGCCCAAATCCATGCAATTAGGAATGAAGAGATTGAAATTACAGTGGACCCAGCAGAAATCCAGAGGATCATGAATGCCTACTTCGAGAACCTATACACCAAGAAGATGGAAAACACAGAAGAACTGGACAGGTTCCTAGATACGTATGAATTACCAAAGTTGAACAAAGAAGACCTAAAAATTCTAAAAAGCCCAATATCAATCAATGAAATTAAAAATGTAATTAAAAACTTAGCAACTAAGAAAAGCCCGGGCCTTGATGGTTTCGCTGCTGAATGCTACAAGACATTTAGAGAGGAACTTCTGCCACTACTGTTTAAACTCTTCAATGAAATTGAAAGGGAAGTAATACTCCTGAATTCATTCCTGGAAGCAAGCATCACCTTGTTTCCTAAAGCAGCCGAAAAAGAGAACTATAGGCCAATCTCACTAATGAAGATAGAGGCAAAAATGCTTAATAAGATACTGGCAAATAGAATGCAGAAGATCATCAAGAAGATTACACACCCTGACCAAGTAGGATTCATCACAGAGATGCAGGGATGTTTCAAAATACGCAAATCAATCAATGTAATACACTATATCAATAGAGCCAAGGACAAAAACCATATGATCATCTCAATGGATGCAGAAAAAGCATTTGACAAAATCCAACATGTATTTATGATAAAAACCCTACAAAAAATTGGAATAGATGGTCTCTAGCTCAAGCTGATAAAAGCCATCTATGAAAAACCAACAGCCAATATCATACTAAATGGTCAAGAATTGAAATCCTTCACACTAAAATCAGGAACAAGACAAGGATGTCCACTATCACCACTCCTGTTCAATATGGTCTTGGAAACATTAGCCATAGCAATTACAGAACAGAAAGAAATAAATGGAATAAAGATAGGAAATGAAGAAGTCAAATTGTCATTATTTGCAGATGACATGATACTCTATATAGAAGACCCCAAGAACTCTACCAAAAGTCT